>CM076570.1:537963614-538261018 GCA_034641835.2 Pinus albicaulis
AGCAGATCTGGAGTTAAATGACCTCTGTTCTGATCTATAGGCAGCCCCATTGTCTCTTTGAGAGCTGCCCTTGAGTATGTCCAAGCAGGTCTAGAGTTAAATGACCTCTGACCTGATCTATAGACAGAAAATTGGTTGCTTTCCTTCTTTCACTTTCCTCCTTAATGTTCCATCCCATCATCTATCTAAAAGATCCTTTAGTATAGATGACAAGCCATTTGAAAGCCTTGGCTAGTGGATGCAAGTAATTTCCTTTTATGACTCCATAGCCCAATGGATGGCACAGTCTTGGCCCATCCTCTTTGCTGAAACAACCTGCTATTTTGTTCCTTTCCTCCCATTGCTTTCCCAGTCCATGGTCTCCTAACCAACCCAGCAACCCTCCAACCAAATTATTTAAAACCCCCCTTCTGTGCTTCATAACTAGCCTAACATCTTATTCTGAGCTTCAAAGATAAATCATTCTTTGTTTACTGGAGAGATCCCTCTCCGGGTCCAGGAGGGCTAGATCCTAGGGCCCAAAAGTGGTTCTGATGTTGTCTCATCTTTTGGTCTTGCCAATCTGGCCAAAACATGGGAACCCCAAAACCAGGAAACTACTGTCGATCCAATACTGAAGATCCCTCCAGATGTGCTCTTCCGGTCCGTTGGGCTCCCTGCCCAATCTGCATTTGTGAAGCCACATAGCTTCACTCCATCCTCCTGTCTGTACCACAGTCCATATCCTGATGTGCCACTGAGATAACGCAATACATGCTTTCCTGCCTTCCAGAAGAGCTTGGTAGGCTTAACCATAGCTTGTGAAAGCTGGTTAATAGCATAGCATATATCGGTTCATCTATTGACCAGATACATAAGCGACCCCACCAACTGTCGAAAGACAGTGGCATCCACTACCTCCGCTAAAGTAGCATCCTCCTTCCTCGAACCTCCAAGAAGAGGAGTGTCAACAGGCTTGCAACCATGCATGTTGAACCTCTCCAGTATCTCCCGGGCATACTTGCCCTGAGAAGCAAACAGTCCACCACTGCGCTACCAGATCTCCAATCCCAGGAAATAATGAAGGAGGCCCAAGTCCTTCATCTCAAACTCTCGTGCAAGATCCTCCTTGCATGAAAGTATCAACAGCTCATCACCCATCAAAATCAGATCATCTACATACAGTACAATGATCAGCAGCTTCCCCTCCACCAATGCGAATACAGTTAGGATATGTCTCCACTCTTGGACAATCCAAGCCGGTGAAATAGCTTGTCTATCTGTGTGTACCAAGCACGAGGTGCTTGCTTCAACCCATACGGTGCTCTCTTGAGTCTGCACACATGCGACTCGCTGGCGAAGATCTCGAAACCTTCGGGCTGCTCTATGTACACCTCCTCCTCAATGACTCCGTTGAGGAACACAGTCTTCACATCCATCTGATGGATGTGCCACCCCATCTGCGCTGAGAGAGCAAGAATCGACAGTATGGAAGAGTACCTTGCGACAGGTGCAAAGGTCTCCTCATAATCAATCCCCTCTATCTGAGAAAAGCCTCGGGCAAAAAATCTTGCCTTGTACTTTTCCACACTCCCGTTAGCCGCCTACTTCACTTTGTAGATCCATCTCAAACCTACCATTGATTTCCCCTCCGGTCTTGGGACAATATCCCATGCATTGTTTCTGACGATCGAGTCATACTCCTCCACCATGGCATCTACCCATGCGGGCTCCTCCACAGCTTCCTCGAAAGAGGATGGCTCTGTCACGACATATTGACTCATAAGAGCCATGTATCCAGTGTACCGATCCGGTGACTGTCTTTGCCTGCGCTGTGCTGTAGGTGGTCCTACAACCTTCTCTGCATCTTGAGCCAGTCGCTCAGCTTCTGTAGTGCGCTTCCGCCCTCTGATGGTTGGCGCTGCATGAGTGGTCTCTTCCACTCCATGAATCTCATCTTGTGGCTGATCCACATCCTGAGACTCATCCTTAGGAGCTAACAGTTCCTCATCTGCATGCAAGTGTGGCTCCCTCTCAAGCGAACACTGCATGGCTTTCTCCTCCTGAAATTTGATATCCCGTCGCACAACAGTCTTGAGACTGTCTGGCACATACACACGATAGTTGTCGGGCGTATCAGTGTACCCCACAAATATCCCAACCTCTGCGGTTGGATCCAGCTTCTTTATGGCATCCTTCGTCACATGCATGTAGACAGGAGAACCAAAAATCCTCAAATGGGAAATATCAGGCCTCTTGCCAGAATAAGCCTCCTCCGATGTACTCATGCCAAGAATCTTGAGAGGACAACGGTTCTGCACATATACTATTGTATTGCATGCCTCAGCCCACAAATGAAGGGGTAGGCCCTGATCATGCAACATCGCCCGTGCAGCACCCACAATCGTTATGTTCTTCCGCTCAGCAACCCCGTTCTGCTGTGGGTTATGGGGAGCTATGAGCTCTCTTTGAATCCCTTCTGCCCTGTAGAATTCCTTGAACTCGCCAGAGATGAATTCACCACCATTTTCGCTCCTAAGAGCCTTCACCTTCTTCCCCGATTCCTTCTCGACCAGTGCTTTGAACTCACATAACTTTGAGTATGTATCGCTCTTCTTCTGCATGAAGAAGATCCAGCACTTTCGAGAGAAATCATCAACAAAGATCACATAGTACTTGTGCTTTGCTGTCGAAGCTACTGAGAAAGGACCACACACGTCTGTGTGAACTCTCTCAAGGATTGTCGTGGCGCGACTATCCTTCTCGTGAAAGGTGGCTTTCACATATTTTCCCAAAGTACACCCCTTGCACTGATCTGACTGCGCAAGAGTGCCCTTAGGAAGCCCAGTAGAAATCTGCTGCAGGATCTTCAAAGCTCCATGGTGAAGGTGGCCCAATCTCCGGTGCCACAGTTCGCCCTCATCATCCCGGCTCACCACTTCTCCTGCTTTGCATGCCATTGTTGCGCAGCCATCTACTTGCAACTGATAAAGGTTCTTGACTCGAACCCCTATCTTCCGGGTCTCTCCAGTAGTCTTACTATGCAGGAAAGCCTTTCCTTCGCTGAAGACCACATCATACCCCTTGTCTTCCAACATCGCCACAAAGATCAAGTTTTTCTTCAATCCGGGCACATGCATCACATCCTTCAATACGAAGGGTTTACCAGACTCCCTCTGAAAGGATATGGTACCGATACTAGTCGCACTGTATCTACCATCATCGCCCATCTCGATGTGCACGCCCAGATCTTTGTCCTCCAGATCTGAAAACAAATCTCGATCTCCCGTCATGTGGAATGACGCACCACTGTCCAAGAACCACACTGATCCCATCACACTTGATACCAAGCATGCGATCAGCGAAAATTCAAGCTCGAACTGCGAGGCCAAAGCCTCTCCATCTGCAGATCTTCCAGCTTGCTTGTTTTTCTTCTTCTGCGGACAATTTGTGGCATAATGTCCGTTGGTGACAGTGAAAACACTTCACCTTAGACATGTCTTGCTTCTTGCCCTTTGCACCGGAATGAGAAGTTTTCTTGCTCTTCCCCTTCTTTGCTTTGGCATCCAAAGCACAGTTTTCTTCATCAGCTCCCTTTGGTGAAGATCCGTCCCTGGTGCTTCGCTGGATCTCCTCTTGCACAAGATCAGACCACAGTCTTTCCCATCCTGGAAACTTCTCCCGACCATTGACACTATCTTGATATGCATGCCAACTTTTTGGAAGACCAAGGAGATCCAAGCTCACCAAGTCCTCATCATCCACCGTCACCCCCACACTTCCCAGCTCATCCCTGCATTGGGTAAACCTCGTGAGGTACTTGGGCATACTTTCTCCCTTCTCACACTTGATGTTCTTGAGTTTATCCTTGAGCGCCAGATTCCTTTGGTCACTCTTGCTTTGGTATAGATATTTCAAGGCTTTCCACATCAAATATGGAGAAGCCTTCCCATGCAGGCTGGACACAATGTGATCCTTTACGCCCTCCAACAGGATCCTTCGACATTTTGCTTGTTTCTTTTGCCATGCTTCGACAACAGCAGCATCAGTAGAAGTAGGCTTTGGAATCTCTTTCTCCACGAATTTCAACAGCCCATTATCATCTAATACAGCCTCCATGCAGTCTTTCCATGCAACATAATTCGAACTACCTTCCAAGGCATATTCTAGTCGCAATCCGTTGAAAGACATTTTCACCTCGACACCAAGAACACAAATCTGCAAATTCGAATTTCACCACCAGCTGATAAATCAACCACTTCCGATCTACACTTGAGAACAAATTATTTCCAAATCAGAGATTGACTGCATGGGCATTTACCAGACCTTTCACTTTCCGAAGAAAGATGAATCCAGAGGCTACCTGGCCCGTATGCAGGCTCTGTCCGAGGAAATAAATTGCAATCACCATAATAGATCTTTGACGATTAATATCGCTCTGATACCATGTAGAAATTTGCTTAATAATGAATATTTATCCACCGAGATTAACCTGATCATACACAAATTCGATTTTCTGCATAACACATAATCTCTTCTACAAATTAATCATCACATGCGGAAAATAAAACAAGCTGCTGAACATCAATTCACACACATAGAATGCAGTATGTATGGGGAAAGCTTATAGCTGAAAACCCCTAGCTATATGCATCATATAATGGATGAGAAACATGTAAATTTACACAATACAATACTCGTCACAAGTACTCAGTACTGTCTCCAAAAGCTACACACAAAACTAGCTCAGTTTTGAACAGGTTACGGGTTCAAAACTCCTCCACTAGCTGCCTGCCTCTACTGCGCAATCCAAAGAGAGAATAGAGCTGAACCAAGTTAGAATTCCCTTTGCTTGAACAACGCAATCATCATTGGCATACTCACCCCACTGATTATGCAAATCTCATGCACAACTAATGTACAACTGCCGGCTCTTTCACCTATCTCTTGCACTAGTCTCCTGTGAACTGTCCATGCACTGTAGTTAACTGATGAGTTCTTTAGTTGAATAATGAGTTAATAATTAGTGAATTAATTAATAATTAATTCACCCAACTCATCTCTAGTGTAATCGCCAGTTAAACTAATCACAACTAGTTCAACTAGTCTCAACCCCATCAACTCCACCGAACTCCACCACTTGAGCTCCGGGTCTAGGTCACTCAACCTCTCGACCCCTATCAGGGTCCAAGATATATAGAAACTGTGGATAACAGGGAGGATGCTCAGATATTGGACAACCTCTATCAGATGACAGCAGGGAAGCAGGAGGACTATATAAACCTGACCGCAACCGGCTCCGTAAACTAGCGCAATGTCCAGAGCTCGGAGCTGGGGTTGGAATTAGCCTGGGAGGACTAGAAGCAAGGTGGGTATGAGACCAGCACGAGGAGATGTGCCAATATCTCCAGACTCCATTGGATTGGATCTGAGATCAGGGAGTACCCCACCCTGTCCAACATGCAAGCCTTAAATAAATTCATTGAAAAGGTAGAAGACACGGTACCAGAAGGAAGAAGGATTTCACTTTTGGACGTAGCACTACAAACCACATCAGCCAGGTGGTGGAAAAATCACCGCAACACCCTGTCGCAGTGGAGTTATGTGGCAGAGGCTTTGAGGGCGCGGTTCAAAGAAGACGAAGGCCCTCGAAGCAAGCACAGGTACCAGGGGACTTCCGACCCGAGGGACCACCTAAAAACCTGTGAGGAGCAGTGGCAAAGTATAGGGTACCTAAAGGAGCTATGGGTACATCGGTTCATCCACTCCTTAGATACCATCCCACATGCCTGGTACTTAGAAGAAGAGAGAAAAAGAGGGACCAACTCCTGGCAGGAAGTCGCGAACAAATTGTTCGGTGCTTTTCATTCGAAGGGGAGACAGAGCTGGTGTCCCAGGCATTACAGGCCATAAATGGGGTATTGTTTCTCCGCAATCCGGGGACCGACGAGAGAACATTAGCACTAAATCCGGAGGGCAGGCGCGAGCTGGCTTGCCAACGGATCAACGGTGAGCCAGACGATGATAGTCTGGAGGACCTAAGGCACCTATATTTTGAAGAGAAGGTAGGCGAGTGGAACATCAAAGAAGATTCAACCACTGAAGGCGTCCATCTACTCCTGCTGAAGATAAAGAAGCTAAACATCGGCACGGAGGAAAAATCCAAACTGGCCACAGTTGGGGACTACTGAGAGGAGGAGAGGACAAAGGAAATTTTCAGCCTCCTCCAGGAATACGAAGACCTATTCCCTTCATCAGTTGCAGACCTAAAGGGCATCAAAGGGGACCTCAGAGAAATGTGCATTGTGCTGAAACCGGACGCCAGGCCCGTGAAGCATCGACCTTACCAGTTGAACTCGCAGATTAAACAGAAAGTCAATCTGGAGATCGATAAAATGCTGAAGGTAGGTTTGATCTTCCCTGTGGAAGAAGCAGAGTGGGTGAGCCCCATCGTCATTCAAAATAAGAAGGACAAGTCTGAAATTGGCGTCTACGTGGATTACCGAAGTTTGAACAACGCCTGCATCCATGACCCATTTCCCACCCCATTCAACAACGACGTATTGGACAATTTTGCGGGAAATGAGGCCTACTCCTTCACTGATGGATTTTCGGGCTATCATCAGGTGCACATTGCGGAAGAAGACAAAACGAAGACAACGTTCACCACCGAGTGGGGGTCTTTTGCATACCACGTGATGCCATCCGGGTTGAAGAACGCCCCAGCTGTGTTTTCCCGAATCGTCATCGCTGCTTTCTGAGAGGACATTCATAAGTTCCTGGAAGTCTACATGGACGATTGGACCGTCTACAATTTGCTGAAAGACCACGCCACCCTGCTACGCATCATGTTTGATCGGTGTCAACAATTGCAGATTTCCTTGAACTTAAATAAATGCATCTTTGCGGTTCCCTTCGGAACGCTATTAGGACATGGGGTGTGCAAGAAAAGGGTCTACGTCGACCTCGCCAAGGTAGCCATGATCATCCACATGGAAGCTCCGGAAACGGTGAAGAAGTTGCGGTCACTACTAGGGCACATAGGTTATTACAGACGGTTCATCAGAAATTAAGCGAAGATCACTGCTCCTCTGGAAAAGCTACTACGGAAATCAAAAGTGTTCCAGTGGACGGATGACTGCAAGTTAGCCCTTGACACCCTAAAGGAGAAGCTAGCAACGACACCCATTCTGGTCCATCCAGATTGGGATAAGCAGTTCCACGTGCATATCAATGCTTCCAGTATTGCACTAGGGGCTGTCTTGGCGCAACCAGGGGAGACGAAAGTTGACCACCCAATCTACTTTGCCAACTAGAAATTGTCCAATGCAGAGTGGAATTACACCACCACTGAAAGGGAAGCCCTCGCAATGGTGTACTCACTCCAGAAGTTCTGCCACTACCTCCTAGGAGGTAAGTTTAAGTTCTTCACTGATCACTCCGCATTAAAGTACTTAGTCAACAAACCTATGTTGGAAGGATGGATATGTCGATGGCTTCTACTCTTCCAAGAATTCACCTTCGAAGTGATCATCAAGCCTGGGAGGTTGAACGTTGGGCCTGATCATTTATCCAGGTTGGAAACGGGGGAGAACGACGGTGCTCTCGATGATCAGCTGCCTGATGCTGATCTTTTCCAAGTCAAAGCCATACCAGATTATTTGGTCAACATCGCAACTTACTTGACCATGGGGTAGTGCCCTCAGCACTACACCCCAATCCAGAAATGGCACCTGGTCGTCCGCGCCGCTGAATACCAACTGATTGCGGGGCAGTTGTATAAATTGGGCCTTGATGAGATTCTGCGCAGATGTGTACTCGACCACAAACGCGAAGCCGTGCTGTGGGAGTGCCATAACGACGTTGCGGGCGGGCATGTGGGGGCGAAACCCATTGCCAGGAAAGTGCTACAAGTTGGACTATGGTGGCCGAAGGTCCATGCCGATTGTAAGTCATTTGTTAAGAAATGTGATGTATGTTAGCGAACAGGGAGGCCCTCTCACATAGACGAGCTCCCACTACACCCGGTGCATGTGTTGCGGCCGTTTGAGAAGTTTTTTGTCAACTTCGTAGGTCCCATAGCCCCGGTAGCCAGGCATTCCAAGGCTCGGTACATAATTACCGCCACCGACTACCTCACCCGGTGGGCTGAGGCCGTGGCGGTACGGGACTGTACAGCCGATACAGGAGCTCGGTTCATCTTTGAACACATCATTAGCAGGTTTGGCTGCCCACGGAGCTTAACCAGTGATTAAGGTACGCACTTCATTAATGAAACGGTCAAATCGCTGCTAGACACCTTCATGATCGAACATCACAAAAGCAGCCCATACCACCCGCAGGCCAATGGCACTGTTGAAGCATTCAATAAAATCCTCGAAAAGGGTTTGACGAAGATCTACAATGCCTAGCGGGATGATTGGGACGAGCGGTTGCCAGCTGCACTATGGGCCTACCGAACTATGGTGAAGTGTTTGACCTGTAGGTTTTAACCCTGAACAGAAATTATCTACACACGAATAACAGAAAATAAACAATAGCGAGAGCATAAAACATAAAACAGATAAACACATAGATTTTCCCCTGGATCCCAAATTGGGATGACCAGCTTGATTTTTCATTATAATCCTTTTAGTGTTACAACACATATATATACATGCCGAAGCATACATAAACCCCAATCCATTAACCCTGGATTAGAACATAACCGTAGTTCCCTTGACCGGATCTACAAAATACCAGGGGCCGAAAACCATCGAACCCCAAAACCATGTGAAAACTCATGCACAAAACATGGGTGGGTCCGCATATGAGTGGGACCGCATACCCAAAAAAAATTCGCCGGGGCGCTGCCCTTGACCCCGACAGGGGGGGCTGCCGCCCCCCCTGCTGCGCCCGGCGCAACATACAGCGCGTGGGGCTAGTCGTGGAAAGAATATAACACATACCCAACATGACCAATCAAACACCGTTCCAGCTGGTGTATGGCCGTGAAGCTATGATTCCCACCGATTTCACCATACCGAGTCTTCTCATCGCCACATCCCTAAAGTTCTCGGAAGAGGAATCATTACAGGAGCGCCTCCACGAATTGCAGCACCTGGACGAGGCCTGATTCCTGGCCGAGTTTCACCAAAAGGTTTAGAAGGACAGGTAGAAGGCATGGCATGACTGCCACATCAAGAGCAAAAAGTTCCAGGTTGGAGGTAAGGTTCTCCTCTACGATAGCAGGTTTCAGAAGTTTTCAGGAAAACTGAAAATGCACTGGTTGGGACCCTACTTCGTCGTCGATATTAGGGATTCCAGAGCCGTTCGGTTGGCTCAACTGGACGATACTGTTTTACTTGGGTGGGTGAATGGTGCATGTCTGAAGCCCTACCATGACTAAGTTTCTTTCTCTTTTCATTAATAACTCTCGCACTCGAGAGAAGCCGTAGAGTAGCGTAGTCGAATAACTCTCCCACAACCGGGATGAGCATAGGTAGTGTTCGTTTTCCATGCATAGGTCATCAATAATTGCTATGTTGCGGGGACCGCACCTCAACCGATTGTGGTCGGGGAGGGGCATGTCCAGCGTGTCATCCCCGTAGGATAAGCAAACGTGTCAAGTGTCAGTCTATATCATTTCAGTTAGTACTTGTGTCAGTCCATAGGATCGCCTAGATTTGCAACATAAATTTCCATAATTAGACGTAACCTTGCAGTAATCATTTTGCCATAATTCGAAGTAACCTCAGTCGTTGCGTCTGCCCATTCCCCCATACCACCATCAGCAGATGTCAAAACACACCTCAGCAGGCGACTGATCGCACGATTATCGCCATGGAGGATCCCATCAGGAATTAATTCGTTATGGGGTCTCATCAACCTCACTCGTGCCGGTTAATTACATAACCTGCATGAAGAAAAGCACGAGAATGTTGGAGACATCCAAGTTAGAATTAGAAATTGGAGCAGAACCAGAGCAGCGGAAGTATCCAAAATCACAGAGTCAAGAGAAGGGACCGAGACCAATTCTCCAGGTGTATCAACGCCAAGAAAAAATGACAAGATCCAACCCAGTAGTAGTAGAACCGTAGCTCGACAGTCGGATTCATAAAACGGAGTCCCTTGTAGGGAAGTATGATAGTGTTGCCCTCATAGATGCAGACCTCACGGACTCTTTCGAGTTCCCAGCGCTTAAACTCCAGGTGTATATGGAATTTTATACCTCAGAAGCAAGGCGTGCAGCAAACAGAATCTTGCTGGAGTTCCGAGGCATCCAGGAATCCTCCATTCTAAATTTAAGAAATCTGCCAGTATTCGGGACAACAGGACCAGCCATGCAATGTACCAAGTTCTTGCTTAGTCGAATCCAGAATGGGTCCTCGTGGTTGGGCAAAGAAATTCCAATTCACGCCGAGGATATCCACCAACTCACAGGGCTCTTACAGAATAGCCCAGATGTATCCTCTGCATGTCAGACCACTTCCAAATGAGAAAAGAAGTCAGGAGATGCAGACTATTATGCAAAATATGGAACACGACGGGGAGGAAAGGGAGCGAAAATGGAACTTATCAACAAGCCCAAATTCAAGTTCGCACGCTACCTCATTGCCAGTAAGACAATGAGGCACTACATGAAGGGAGAATGTGCCCTGGATACCATTTCCATTGCAGAGCACTGCGTCCAGGGGGCTAAGTTGAATTGGTGCTCCTTCCTGCTAAAGGATTTGTTCGACGCATGTGAAGACAATTACAAGAGGGCCATGAGCTTTATTTATGGGTATTTGATAGTTGCATTTGCCATGTGGAAGTGGCACACTCCCCTCGTCAAGCTGCCGGTAGAAATAGTGGAGGGTCAGCCTCTGGCAATGAAATTCGTCCTGTGGAAGGTATCGGGTGATCCCAGTACCAAAGAGGTCAACGCAGAGGCATTCCAGGGTTGGTATGGCTTAATGACAGATGTGGTAACAGGCCATCAGAGGGTGCCCAGGAATCTACTGGACAGATACAGCGAGCAAGTATGGTTCGGGGTCAACCACAGGCACACCTTCCTCCAACCTACTTGCGTGCCAAAAGAGACATTCCACATGTGGCCACTGAAGTTCCAACTTGATGACGAGGCCTTCCACAACGAAGTTTGTTCGTGGTCGGGGGTCGCGATGGAAATCCGAAGCGAGATACCCACATACAATTTCAATCAGATGCTACCGCAACAACTGCCTAGCGAATTGGAAGCAGAGGCGGCGCAACGGGTCTCCAACATGCAGCTCGCCCCACTTATTCACCAATTGAACACTAAGGTACGCAGCCTCAATGAAGTGGTCCGGGTTGTATCAAGCGGTGCCACTCCGTTCCCTATTTTTTCCGAGTTTCAGCTTTCTCAGTCCAACCCGCTTCTCCACACGACCTCCATCACCTCCCCCATTCCTAATGTTTTATTTACTTCACCGAGTCCGATGACCACCTCGATGTGGGAAAAGAGCAAGTCCACAAACCCCTTAGAAGCTCCCCAGGCCAAGCGGGCCCGAACCATAGAGTCGAGTCCAGTGGTGGACCTCACTGAAAAGGATCCACCTCGGCCACTGAGTCCAGGGGTGCCTATACAGGAAGAACCATTCGTCGACATAGGGGCAATAGGGGGGATTCCACCTCAACCTCCCATTGACCCCTCCGACTTCATCAACATTCGGCTTTCACCACCACGTACCGCTCCACCTCCACCTACCACTTCATCCGCACCATCCAACTCATCCGCCACCGTGTCAGACCCAGTAATCCGAAATCTAATCATTGGGGACCATGGGGCCGAGGTCGACTCAAGTACTGTAGTGGTACCACCGGTCAACCCTGCTGGGGACCCCCAGGTCACTTTTCCTGATTTAATCACACAGATGGCACAAATCGTTGCAGACATGGCTGAGGCACAGCTTGAGCCTACTCTATTTCCATGGGCCATTCACACCGATCAACAGGAGCAGGCAGACCTGAATATGGTAGACTCTGCACCTCATCAAACCCTGTCGTCGTCCCCTCAAGGGCACTCCACCAGATCAATTTCCAGTGGGCAACCACTGCAGGAACGGCAGCCGGATCAAAGTACTTCGAGGGTCGCCAACTTGGAGACGTGGGGTACGACTCAGTTGTACCACTTTATTCAGAGGGCAGCCCAGCAAGCGAAAATGTTTCACTCAAAACTGCAATAGAGGTGTGAACAACAATAGCAGCAGATCACCATGCTTACTGAACAACGCGAGCAGCACACGGGCAGCTCCAGGGTTAGATAAACGAAGTGGCCAGGGTGTTTATGGAACTATGGTCGGTCGTAGAGGCTCACTACACTCAGATGCCTGCAGATGTGCCAGAAACAGATATATTGCAGCGGGCCATCCACCTCAGGGTAGCGTTCACTGACCTCCACAAGGAAAATGCAGATCTCCAAGTAGCGCTAGCAGCACGGCCAGCACTGCCAGATCCCAAGGCAGTCTACACAGCGCAGATTACAGAGAAACAGGGCCAGATCACCCAGATATAGGAATTTCTCACTTCTGCAGCGCGCGATGCTTATGACCTCCTAAAAGTTCTCCAAGAATGCTTGACGGCCCTTACCGTAAATACTTAGCCCATTTCAGCGCAGCTGCAACAACTGTCGAAAGTGATTCAGGATGCCACAGACCCCTCACAGTTGGACCAGCTATACGCCCAGGCAAATGCTCTAGAGACCCAGATCCAGTAGATTGAGGCCAGCTCAGCAATGGCCAAGAAAGCAATTCGAGAGCTTCTCTAGCCCCTCCAACTCAGCGCTCGGACAATGCAGTAGTTAGCCGCCAAAGCTGAAACCCAAATCAGCACGGTATTCGGAACTGTACCGGTGCCCGTTGGGGAGGCAACTGTCACCAAGATCGTCGCAGAGACAGACACATTGTTACAGGGGTGGAAGCAAGCTGTGAAAACCTTCAACGAGCTTAAGGCTTCGGTGTTGAGCAAGGTCCTGGAGTTGGGGCCCTTGTTTGGGTAGCAGAATAAAGGTGCACAGCAAGAACAGAGCACGGGGTCCTATGGAGCGATGGAAGTGGAGACAGTGATCTGTGATTGACTCAGGACGAGTCAAGAAACTATGGTTGGGGCTTGTTGGGGCCCTTTTTTTGAATTTTGAATGAAGAACAGATTTTTGGGTTGCGGATCGACACATGGCAGCCGCAACTACGGTGAGTAGCGGAGCTACCGAGGTTGCGGAAGAACAGGAGATAGCTGATGAAGCTGACGAAGATAAGTGCAGACAAAGAAGAGATATGGCAGAGAACAGATGGCGGAACTCACAGGCAACAGATAGAAGACGAAAGCAACTGAAGAAGAACGCAAGAGGAACTAGCAGTTGCGATTGTGGGTGAATAAATAGCCTGTCACCCAGCCGAAAGAGGAGATGCACGGATGCAGAAGGATTGAAGAGGATCGAGTGGGTGCTGCAGAAGAGCTCTATCCCGAGCACGACATCTTTGTAGTTCCTAGACTTCTATTATCTATCTCTCTGTCCTATGGGACGTCTGTAACAGAATTGTAGGCTCTTCCTATTGAAGCGACGTAACTGTGGATCCAGCTAAAGGTTATTAATATACTTGCAGGTTGTTGTCTTATTCTATGAGTTACATGCATGCATAATGTCGGTGGTATTTTTAAATTCTATTTTTTTAGTAGCTGCAATATGTTCTGAAATGATCTTGCGCATGTGATGTTATTTACGTAAATGACTCTATGTTAATCTCGAGTTGCAGATCCATCCACCACTATCGATCTGTTCCCCTTCTGCATGTGGTCACGGCACGCCTCAGGTGAGACTCTCTACTCTCCGGAGTAGGGTGAAAATTTCGGCATGGTTCTAGACTACAGCGGACTCCCTTGTTGGCCCCAATCCCTGAACCTGGGTCTTGCCCGTGAGACCTGTTTCCTCACCAACATCACTCCCACGATCAAATCCATCAAATGTCCTCTTTAAGATTCCTAATCCCCTTTAAGTTTGACCTCGTACTTCCTCATCTGATGTCCTTACATCCACACCCTAACGTTTCCCTGTCCCTGCATCTATTTTAACAACCAATCCCCATGGTGCTGCCCTTTCTGCCATGCTAGATTCAGATAAGATTTGTACAAAGCCTAAAGACTCTATATTTTCTTTTTCTTTTTTTTCATTCCCATTCTGTTTGAGCAATTCCACAGCCATTTCTTGTCTGTTTCCCACTTCAATTTGGTATTATTGGGGTCCTCCATAAGATATCTCTGATTGTTCTCCTATACCTAAAGGAAACTCTACCATCAGTAAATAATCATTTGTTGACTTACTTCTGATGGCGTTTATAGAGTCAATGTTTGTTAATGTCGTCCATTTACCAATTGTTCCCCTAAATCTTCCATATTGTGAACAATTTTCATGTTCAAGGCTCGAATTATTCTCCTCATTTGCTTCGTCTCTCATGTTAGTAGGATATCCATCATATAGAGCTCGAAAAAGAGCAAACCCATATGTGAAAATTAATTTTAGGCCCTTGGTAGAAAATGCTTCAGCCAAAGGTGCATGTCCACCTAATGATTTGTATGGCACAATGACTATTATCACTAAGAAAACACCAATGTACAAAGCTACACAAGAAACTAGGCTGACCAATATGCCTATTGGAAAGTCCCTCTTCGGTTTTTTGCATTCTTCAGCAGAATTAGCGACTGCATCAAATCCATCTCTGTCCCAAACTCTTCAGCAGAATTAGCACCGAACCCTTCTTCATCAAAATCAGCACCTAACCCTTCTTCAACGGAATTAGCACTCTTCAGTGGAATTCACATTCTTCAACAGAATTATCACTGAACTTTGTCCCAAACCTGGCAAGGAGAATAGCAGCGGGAAAATAAATTTGAATAGGTCAATTTAGATTTTAGAGTAGCTGCAAAATTAGATTTTAATAGTTAGTCAAATAAATTTATATGGCCGCTTAGGTTTTAATTAAGTTTTAGTTTTATGTGAGTAAAAGGAGAGGTCATTTGACATAGAAGTTATATTTAATGATGTTGAAGTTCGAGAAAAAAGTAATAATGTTAGTCTAATTAGGGTCTTAATATAAATTATATTATACCTCCCTAATATATGTAAGAATGTTCATATAAAGAGGGAAAATGGACATAGGAAATATCTATCAACCCTTAAGGAGGTGAAAAATCTGATGCTCTTGTGCATATGTGGTTAAAAAAAAAGACCCCTTTCATTTGCATGAAGTGTTCCTGGTACAAAATCCATATTATAGTCGAGGCCCTAAAATTATGAAGACCAAGTACATTGAATGTATTGTCTATAAATAACCTTTCTAACAACCTAACACAAACATACAATGATGTCATTTATATTGGAGGTGTATATCACTTGAATTGTGTTACAACTTTAATCACTCCCCCACAAAAATGTGCCATGCTTCCTTGTGATGATGCTTCAACCCTATTGGAGAACAACCTCACAATGTAAAAGGAATTTAAACATGATGTAACTTTATTATTGCCCCACATTCACCCTTTGGCTCACTACTCATGGCTAATTTGAGGTTATTTCAAGCACTCGGGTGGATAATATCATTTTGTTTTCTCTTATGTATATTATTATACATTGACACAATTGAGTTTTTTTTTAAACAAAATATTTGTATTAAGATTTCACTCTTTGTTCATTAGGGCTAGAGAGGCCTTGTCTTTGTGAGTGAACTATTCATTTCCAACTCCTTGTGTGAGAGAGCACTACAAGCTCCATCTCAACATGAAGTGTGGATATTATGAGTGATTCAAATCAAGGCTTGGAAAATTATCTAATTTTTCTATGTTTGGTATACATGGTAATAATGGCATTACCCATAAACAAATACCCTCATAACCAATACCTAGTTCTCTAAAAATCAAATGTTTCCAATATGCTCAATCAGAAGTGAAGGATTCTCCTAGGAGGTCAATATGTTGGTTTGGGGTTTTCTTTTCAGCCTTGGATACTTAGTGGTTAAGGGCTTCAAGGGTCAAGGGTTAAGGTCCAAGGGCTTTAGGGTTTGAGGATTTAGCGGTTAAGGACTTAAGATTTATGGGATTTAGGTGATGAAAGGGTTAAAATTTAAGGTGTTTAAGGGTGAAGGATTAGGCGTTAAGGGTCACAAGTTTAGAGGATAAGGATTTATGTCTTACGAGGTTCATGAATTACAAGTTAGGGGTTAGTTTCTTAATATTTAATGAGTCAAGGGGTTTATGGGTTATGAGTTATGAGTATAGGGGTTAAGGGGTTATGGATTGGGGGTTAAGGGGATATGGAATTCAATGTTTATGGGTTAAGGGTTTATGGTTTGTCATAATTGGACTCCTAATCCCCTTATCACCATTATTTAGGGTTCCCCTATCAATTTCTCTCGCTACCTTCCCTCTAGGTCCCCTAGCCCCTATGAAATTAGGTCTTAAGCCCCCTTCTCATTCTCTAATGCTAGGATTATAGATCATAGTTAACCATGCTTGCACCTCTGAATTATACCAATCCATGCTACCCTTGTGTCCCCTTTCCCCATTCTTTCACATTCCCCAAGGCACAAATCAAATATTTGGATGTATCTTGGATGACTTGTCACATTCCACTAGCTTCACGCATGAATAGGAATTCCCATCATTTAAGAATTTTTTGGAGGGCTTTCATGGCATAGTTAAGGGTCACATTTACAAAAAAAGAGTGTTTAAGTATATGTTATAGGGATTAAGGACTATATGGTTGTTGACAGGAAAAAAATTCCACCTTTCCAACAAGGGGGAATTAACTCAATCGTAGGTCCCAACTAGACCTGCTCTCGTTTGGAATGGCTAATCCCAACAGGTTTTAAGGATTTTTATAAGGGTTAGGGGAATAATGATTTAGTGGTTAAGGGATTATGGATTAGGGGGTTAAGGGTTAGGGGATTAGGTGTTAGAGGTGTAGGGTTTACGGGTTAGGAGAATAATGAGTTATTGGTTAAGGGGTTAGGGGATTTAGGTGCATTTAGGGTTTAGGATTGTGGCGGGGTATGTATGGGGAGTTTTGGTGAGGTCAAGTTGAGCCCAACGCATATCTACGCCCGGAGAGGCTCATACGAGGTTACGAGTGTGAGGTTGAAACTTTACCATTGGTAAGAATCTGAATATTCAATATCTTAGAGGGCATCGGGTCACCTTGCGTCCTTGAACCGATAACCATCTTTCGACTAACCTAGCCTCCTCTGTCCCTCGGGATCAACAGCCGATTGAGATTGTTTGAGCAACTCACGTAATCGTTGACCCCTTGCCAATTGATCTTGAGTAGTTTTATCAAGATCGGAAGAAAATTGTGCAAAGGCTTCCAACTCTAATGAGTTAGTGGTTAAGGGATTACAGATTGGGGTTAGGGGAATAATGAGTTAGTGGTTAAGGGATTACGGATTGGGGTTAGGGGAACAATGAGTTAGTGGTTAAGGGTTTATGGATTGGGGGGTTAGGAGTTAGGGGATTTAGGCACATTTAGGGGTTAGGGGTTGAATAATGAGTTAGTGGTTAAGGGATTAGGGATTGGGGGCTTAAGGGTTAGGGGATTTAGGCGCAGTTAAGGGTTAGGTGAATAATGAGTTAATGGTTAAGGGATTAGGGATTAGGTATTAGGGGGTTAAATGGGTTAGGGGTTGGGAATTAGGGTTTAAGGGTTAGCAGTCAAGTGGTTAGAAGTTTTGATTTTAGGGGGTTAAATGGGTTAGGGGTTTAGAGGTTTAGGGGTTAGGGGATTTAACAGTTAAGTATTTTAGGGGTTAGCGTGTAGGGGGTTAAATGGGTTAGGGTTTTAGGGGTTTAGGGGGTTAAATGGGTTAGGGGTAAGGAATTAGGATTTAAGGGGTTAGGGGTTAAGGGTTTAGAGGTTTATGGTTTAGGGGGTTAAACGGGTTAAATCTCTGACAGCTGGCAGCTCCAAAACATGAGTGAGACTCAGTAGGCAAGGGTTGTGCAGCACCTGCAGAGCAGACTTTGTTTTGGGTATATCTCTCAAACCGTAACATATTTTTCAAAACTAAAGGAGGATATTTTATATAATAGTGTTGGGAAGAAATACCTCTCTCCGTTTCTCCAAATCCTTCCCCATATTCTCACAAAATTCTTTGCAAAACCATGGCTCAAAACAATAAATTTACAAACTATGAAAAATGAGCTTTAAAGATGAGGTGAGATCATCTTCTCTAGGAATGAATTTGATCACTTTACCTTGGATAAAATCCCCTCCATGGTCATATCACAACTTATTTGGGACGCCTTTTTCATTTGAGATATTTCCAGTTTAACAAAATCTAATTGGAGGGAAACATTCTGAGTTGAACCTTCCAATTAAATTTTTATCCTTAGATGGTTTTAGTGCAGGTTTGGATATTTTGTTCTTGCTCGTTGTGTTTCTCAGAGAAACATATTTACAAAAGAGCTAGGAAATGAACTTACTGAAATTTCTAGGCTTATGAAGCATATGAGGGGAGCAAGATATGAGAATTACATCATTTCGTAACTGGAGAAGCATCTACTTGGAGTGCAGGAAATTGTTACCAAGGATTTTTTTATTTTTTTTTTAATCTGCTAATAAAGTGGTTCAACAACTTGGATTTTTAAAGATTCAAATATTTTAAGGGAATAATACTTTCCTAGAGATTTATTATAAATATTTTTTTTTCACATCTTCCATTCAATGATTCTCTTTCTTTCAATCTACAGAAGAAAGATTTGATTGAAGTTTTTGAACTCGTTAAATCATCCTTTGTTTTTGGATTAAATCCCTATGAGGAATTTATTCATTCAATCTCATCCAAAGAAGGAACTTTTTGTCAAAAGAAGGGATTGAAAGAACTGAGAAAATTAATTAAGAATCTAATGGCCTTTCTATGTGATCTGATCAACGATCTACTATGATGGGATAGTCATAAACGGATCGCACAAATGTGCACAAGGAACATGGGCTTCAGTCACAACTTAGCATTTTTTATACGGCCACCCTCACACGACCCGACCTGACCTTCCCAAACGCGTTTCCCTGGGGACCCTCACATGACCTGACACGACCCGACCCGCCCGAACTTTTTTCCCTGGGTGCCCTCACATGACCCAACCCGAACGGGTTTCCTTAGGTGCCCTCACACGACCCGACCCGACCTGCACGAACGCATTTCCTTGGGCACCCTCACATGACCCGACACGAACCAACCCAGCCTACCCACACGCGTTTCCTTGGTTGCCCTCACACGACCTAACCTGACCCAACCTGCCCGAACACATTTCCTCGAGCGCCCTCACACGAATCGACCTGACCCGACCCACTTGAACACGTTTCCCTGGGTGCCTTCACATGACCCAACCTGACCCAACCCAACCCGCCCAAACATGTTTCCCTGGGCGCCCTCACACGACCCGACCCAAACACGTTTCCTTAGGTGCCCTCACACGACCTAACCTGCACGAACGTGTTTCCTAGGTTGTGCGCCCTCACATGACCCGGCCGGCCCAAACGTGTTTCCTTGGGCGCCCTCACACGACCTGACCCAACCCAACATGCCTAAACGTGTTTCCTCGATCGCCCTCACACTACCCGACCCGACCCACCCGAACGTCTTTCCCTGGTCGCCCTCACACGAGCCGACCCGACCCGCCCGAACGTCTTTCCTTGGGCACCCTCACACAACCTGACCCAAACGCTTTTCCTTAGGTGCCCTCACATGACTCAACCCGACCCGCACGAACATGTTTCCTAGGGGGCCCTGACATGACCTGACTTGAACCGACCCGTCCTGCCCAAACACGTTTCCTTGGGTGCCCTCACACAACCTGACCCGACGCAACCTGCCTGAACACGTTTCCTAGGCACCCTCACACGATAAGTCCCGACTCGACCTGACCTACCCAAATGCATTTCCTTGGGCGCCCTCACACGACACGACCTGACCCGACCGGCCCGAACGCGTTTCCTTGGGCGACCTCACACGACATGACCCGACCTGATCCACCCGAACGCGTTTTCTTGGGTGAACTCACACGACCCGACCTGACCCGCCCGAACGCGTTTCGTTGGGCACTCTCACACGACAAGACCCAACCTGACCCACCCGAACGTGTTTCCTTGGTGCGCCTCACACGGCACGACCCGACCCGACCTGACCCGACCCGCTCGAACGCGTTTTCTTGGGCACCCTCACATGACACGACCCACCCGAACACGTTTCCTTAGGCGCCCTCACAGGACACAACCCGACCCAACGTGCTTTAACGTGTTTCCTCGGGCGCTCTCACACGACATGACCCAACCTGACCTACCCGAATGCATTTTCTTGGGCGCCCTCACACAACACGACCCGACCCGACCTGCCCGAATGCATTTCCTTAGGTGCCCTCACACGACATGACCCGACCCACCCGTGTGCGTTTACTTGGGTGGCCTCGCAGTGCACAACCCGACCCGACCTGCCCAACTCGCCCGAACACGTTTTCCTTGGGTGACCTCACACGACCCAGCACGACCCGACCCGACCCGCCCGAACGTGTTTCCTTGGGTGCCCTCATAGTATGATACGAATCGACCCGAACACGTTTCCTTGGGTGCCATCACACGACTCGGCCCGAGCTAACCCGAACCGCCCAAACATCGAAGGCACGAGAGATAAAACAGAAAATGGTTTGCACAAACGTGCACAAGGCACACGGGCGATCACAAATTACCATTTTTTTATATGGCCTCTCTCACATGATCCGACCTGAACGTGTTTCTTGTGGCGCCCTCATAAGGCACGACATGACTCGCCCGAACGAGGGGCACACAAGGGAGAAAACGGAAAACGGATTGCACAAATGTGCACAAGCAACACAGGTGTCACAACTTAGCATTTTTTATAAGACCACCCTCACACGACCCAACCCGACTCGACCCGACCTACCCGAACACGTTTCCTTGGGCGGCCTCACACAGCACGACTCGGCCGGACCCGAACTGACCCACCCTAATGTGTTTCCTTGGGCGCCCTCACACGACCCAACATGACCTAACCCGGGCGTGTTCCTTGGGCGCCCTCACACGACCTAACTCGACCTGACCCACCTGAAAAAGTTTCCTTGGGCACCCTCACAATACAGCACGACCTGACCTAACCCAACCCAAATGCGTTTCCTTGGGTGCCATCACACACTCGACTTGACTCGCACGAACGTGTTTCCTTAGGTGGCCTAAAACGACACGACCCAACCAGACCCAACCCGACCAGTCTGAACGTGTTTCCTTGGGCGCCCTCACACGACCTGATCACACAACTTGACACGAACACATTCCTTGGGTGCCCTCACATGACCCGACATGACCTGACCTGGACGCGTTCCTTGGGCACCCTCACATGACCTGACATGACTTGACCCAGACTTGTGCTCCCTCACATGACCCGACCCAACCGAACCTGCCCGAACGACGCATTTCCTTGGGCACACTCACATGGCACGATCTGACCCTACCCAAACCGAATGACGCGTTTCCTTGGGTGCCCTCACATGGTACAACCCAACACGACTCGACCTGAATGCATTTACTTCGGCGCCATCACATGCAAACGTCGTTATTTAGACGCTTTTGTCCTAAACGTCACATTTCCGACACTTTGTCCTAAACGTTGCACTTCTGAAGCTTTCCCTAAACGTCAGTATTCTGACGCTTGTGTCCTAAATGTCACACTTCCGACACTTGTGTACTAAATGACGCACTTACGACATTGTGTCCCAGAACGTCGTTATTCTGACAATACCCCAAAATGTCACTATTCCGACGATACTCCCTAAACATCGCTAAAGCGATGCTTGTTGGCAGGATTAAAAAAATGAGAAAATTTGGGGAACTTTCCGACAATACGTCAAAAATTTTGGAACTAAAGTGTCTGAAAATTGACCATATGTACTAGTGTTATGATCATCTATATTATTCACGTAATATCACGCTTCCTCACATTCTACCATGTTAACATGACTGCTTCATAATTTTTCATGGATTCATCATTAGTTTTTCATAGTGGAGGCACTTCTTACATTATTCTCTTCTTATTTTATCGTTTTGGCCCTTTATTTAGCATGGGAATTCATCCATGTAATTTTCAATTAACTAAATCATGCAATATTCTTGACCAAATCAATGCATCACACTCCTTCCACACATAACACATTCACATTTTTCTCATTTTCATGTTCTGCAACCAAACTCCTTTGGCAATAACTCGTTTAGCTCCTAGCACTCATTACACAATTCACTTTTTTTCCATACAATCATTGCACTCTACATTCTTCTACAAATTTCACGTTATGCATATGTTTTTTTTCTTTATGTGCTTTCATGGCGCAAGAGCACCTAGCACCTTTCCTTAGCAATTTTCCACATAACCATCTGTTATGACTCAGGTTGGGACCACATGTGTAAATGATATTTCTAACTTATCTAGGACCTAGACAAATTGAGAAGCACATCACCATGTTTAAGCTTAAAGGGTCAATTGCCTATATGAACTTTTTTATTGGGGAACCATGTCCCAGATGAAATTTTGACCAACTTTTTTGTCTCTACTCGAATCTGGGTCTGATTTCATCATTAGTAGCTAATTTTTCGCATGGCAGAAGGCCCAAATGTTTGAATACTCTCTGTACTCCCGGAACCACAACTAGTTGGAACTTTGACCATTTTATTTACTTGCATATGGAATTCGATCCTTCCAAATTCTATGACCCATTCAACTCTTGGATTACTATATGTTCAGATAACTACCGCAATGGAACCATAACTATTAAAATATTTACTTTCCTCCTTAGCTTCACCTGTATTCGAATCTAGCCCATTTTCTAGCAACAATGTTTCATATACCCCCAAATGCTTATACGTCTAGATAACTCTTCACATCCATATATATTTGGATAACTAGAAAAGGTCCCCACCATATTCCCTCATTTTGTTTCTTTTAACGAATTTTCCTAGTTCAACACCATATTGGCCGAATTGACATACACTGGAAAACCTTTGCCAAACCTCTTCCCTGGCACAATTATCGATACTATCACATAAGCTACAATGTCACCTACCAACTCAATCAAACCTACCATACGGTGTTTCCTATTGCTGCCACGTGTTCATACCTACCACTTATCACTAACACCTGCCATTTATCAATTACCATCAATCCAATTGGACACCCAAAAATGTCGAGAATGGGTACCATGTGTCACTACCTTTGACGACTATATCATCTTACCATATGTCATGTCTTCTAGCTACCATATCATCACGGCACTTGTCATGTCTTTTGGTTTCCATGTCATCAAGCTTCCACATGTACTACCACTTCATTCTATAGTCCACCCACTTAAGAAATATGATATCTTGTCTTTCTCATAAGTGGTTTCCTTGGGAAACCCTAGATACCCAGATGCCTAGATATTTGTAGGGGTCCCAGAAGTCCTCATGCAGCTGAAGGTAAAGCTTGAAGAAGCCAAGAAGATAGAAGATATGTTACTTCAGCAAATCAAAGATAAAACTCGAGAACAAGAGAAGCTGGAAGAAGAAATTATGTGTCTGAGAAAGAAATTAGAAAAATCTCAACAGAAAGTTTCTATATACCCTTCTCAAACAACAAGCTCTATTAAGTTGAATGAAATTTTGGTTGCTCAAAGATCCCCTATGATAAAGACTGGAATAGTCTACGAAGGAGAATCAAGTAAAGGAAAAGAAAAGGTTGACAGAGAGATTATTTTTGTAAAAGAAAAGAAGGATGAGGAAGTAGCTCAAATAATTCCTACAAAAGAAGAAATCTGCAATAAGAGAGACAGAGAGAAGAAGAAACCTCTAGTAACAAAGAATGCAATAACTACTAAGATAACAGAAAAAGGATCATATGCTCCTGAGTATGTCAAATTTGGAAGCCATCTAAGGAGATTCTTCCCTCCTATGAAGAATGCCACATGTTATGTCTGCCACAAGCAGGGACACATTGCTGCATATTGTCATGCAAGGAAGAATGATTCAAACCAGCAAAAGAGGCAAGCATGGAAGAGACAACCTTACATCAGGTATGCAAGTAATTTCTATGGTTATTGTTTTTATTGTAAGGATTTTGGCCATAGAATTATTGAATGTAGAAAGTATGGACAAAGACCGATGTTCAATACCTCAAGGAGGTTTATGAGTCAAAGAAATTTTGTTCATGCTCACAATTCCGCAAAAACTATAATCAAATGTTGTATATGCAATCAAATTGGGCATATATCTTCCAAGTGTTCTCTAAAGGGATATAATTCATCACCTCACAAAAGATACCAAACAAAAAGGGGCCTCCAGTGGATAAAGAAGGCGAATAAATGTGACTTGGCTTTAACTGCTCAAGATTTGAAGAGTCAATGGTATTTGGACAGTGGCTGCTCTAAACACATGACAAGAGATAAAAACAAGTTTTTAACTCTTGACGAAAGGAAATCGGGCAATGTCACTTTTGGAAATGACAAATCAGGAAAGATCAAGGGAAAAGGATCAGTCATCATAGACAATGGCAGAGGAAAGGCCCAAGATGTATTATATGTAGATGGGCTGAAAGAAAATTTACTGAGTGTCAGTCAGATGTGTGATAAAGGTTGTGAAGTTCTCTTTAGAGCACAAGATTGTGTAGTCAGATCAAGCACAACAGGAAAAACTCTACTCAAAGGTGTTCGAACAGAAAGTAATGTGTACATAGTGAAAGAGGAAGATGAAGCCTGCCATCTTAGCAAACTTGAGGAGTCATGGTTGTGGCATAGGAGATTGGGACATCTCATCTTTGACCATATCATCAGACTGAGCAATAAGAAATTTGTAAGAGATATGCCAGAAATAAAAAGGCCTTCAAGTACTATATGCAAATCTTGTCAATTGGGGAAACAGACTCGCACATCCTTTAAATCTAAAGAGGAGTTGTCAACAAGAAAACCACTCCAGCTTGTGCACATGGACCTGTGTGGACCTACTAGAACTCGGACACCAAGTGGAGAATCCTATTTCATGCTGATAATAGATGACTTTTCCAGAATGACATGGGTTTCTTTTCTCAAAAATAAATCAGAAGCATTGGAAAAATTTAAGATATTCAAAGCATTAGCAGAAAATCAAACTGGATGCAAGCTGAAATGTATCAGATCAGACAGAGGAGGAGAATTCACAGATTATGACTTTGTAGACCTATGCAATGAACATGGAATAAAGCAACAATTTACTATTGCAGGGACACCTCAGCAGAATGGAGTAGCAGAGAGACAAAACAGGTCTGTACAACAAATAGCAAGAGCTATGATGCAAGAGAATAATATTGCTCAAACCTTCCGGGCAGAAGCAATGCACACAGCAGTACATATCCTTAATAAAGCTCACTTAAGGCCAAGCAGTGACAAGACTCCCTATGAACTATGGCATGGAAAGCCAGCCTCAATCAAACATTTCAGAATCTTTGGTAGCAAGTGTTACATAAAGAATAATGATGAAAACCTTGGGAAATTTGATGCAAGAGAAGATGAAGGAATATTCTTAGGATATGCATCCAAAACTAAAGGGTACAGGTGCTACAACAAGACTCTTCGGAAAATAGTTGAATGTATTGATGTGAGATTTGATGAAGAACTTCCAAACAATACAAGAAATACAGACTGCTGCAGTCCATCAGACAACCATGAAGAGGAAGACAAGGATGATGATGAAACAAGCAAGACAACAGATGATGCAGAGCTGAGCTCGAAAAACCCCTCAAGATACACTCAGAAGAATAATCCTGAAGATCAGATCATAGGAGACAAGAAAGCAGGAGTCCAGACAAGAAGGCAGCTAACAGAACAAACAGAAGAAGTATACATAGCCATGTTATCACAAATAGAGCCAAAGAAATTTGAAGAAGCCAGCAAGGACAAGTATTGGGTAAAAGCAATGAATGAAGAACTGGACCAAATTGAGAAGAACAATACCTAGGAACTAGTTCCTAGACCTATTGAGAAAAATATCATTGGTTCAAAATGGGTATTCAAAAACAAAATGAATGAGCAAGGACAAGTAATCAGAAATAAAGCCAGGCTGGTCTGCAAAGGATACTCACAAATTGAAGGACTTGACTATGATGAAACATTTGCACCTGTAGCCAGAATGGAGGCTATCAGAATGTTCCTGGAATTTGCATGCTACCAAGACTTCAAGGTATATCAAATGGATGTAAAGTCTGCTTTTCTTAATGGAGATCTAGAAGAAGAAGTGTACATGGAACAACCAGAAGGCTTCTCATTGATAGACAAAGAAGACTATGTGTGCAGACTGAAGAAGGCCCTATATGGACTGAAACAAGCTCCTTGTGCTTGGTACTCAAGACTGGACAAATATTTTCGAAAACAGGGCTTTAGGAGAGGTGGAGTAGA
This sequence comes from Pinus albicaulis, assembly GCA_034641835.2. NCBI lineage: Eukaryota > Viridiplantae > Streptophyta > Pinopsida > Pinales > Pinaceae > Pinus > Pinus albicaulis. The sequence continues at coordinate 537,990,039 of CM076570.1, forward strand.
CAACAATCTATACATAAAAGCCCATGAAGATGAACTCCTAATTGTTGTAGTATATGTTGATGACATTATGTTTGGAAGCAACAAAGATGAACTAGCAAAAGGGTTTGCTGATGAAATGAAAACAGAGTTTGAAATGTCTATGATTGGAGAGCTCAGTTTCTACTTGGGACTACAAATTCAACAAAAGAACACAGGTACATTTATTTCACAAGAAAAATACATAAAAGAAATGTTTAAAAAGTTCAAAATGGAGGACTGCAAACCTATGTCAACTCCCATAATCGTAGAAATTAGCTGAATAAATCACTTATTCAATGAAGATTAACCCGATCATACATCAATTTCGAATTGCATGCATAATACATAACCCTCTTCTACAATTAATTGTCACATGCGGAAATAATATAGAAGCAATCTCACATCAATTCAATCACACATTAACTCAGTATGTATGGGGAAAGCCTATAGCTGAAAAACCCCCAGCTATTGTGTATATTATAATGGAGAAATCATGTAACAATCATAGTACAAAAACTCTTCACAAGCTCTCATGCACTACCTCCCATGCTACACACTATCAAGCTAGATCTAGCAAATCACTTTCTCCAATCCTTAGCCACTTGATAGCCAACCTTGATTTCGTATTTCAAAGCTATGGGATGGCCTCTTTATATAGATAAACCACCAACCTAAACTTTGCAATACTCATAGCTTACTCCACCTATCTATGTGTTGCAAATAGCAACAGTATAGTTACAACTGATAGCTAACTCTACCCTTTCATCTATCTCTTTCACTGGTCTTCACTGAACTGATCATGCACCGTAGTGAACTGAAGTGTTCTTGAGTTGACTAATGAGTTAATATTTAGTAAATTAAATATTATTTAATTTACTCCACTCATATCTAATTGATTAGTTAGTTTAACTAATCCCAACTAGTTCAACTAAAACAAACAGAACATAACTCCACTACTTGTCCTGTTAACTCCTCCAAAACTTCTGCCACTGAAGTCTAACTGAAGCCAACCATGCAAGATGCCATCAAACCCTAGGAACCACGTGATTCCTTGTGTCAGTTGCATGAGCCACCTCCATGACTCAAATTGAAGTGCGCCAAGAGAGTAAACTGCTGTTTATAGTCAAAATATTATTAAGGGTAAATAATATTTGACTTCCATATTTTTAGGAGATCAGTCTAAAAATAGCCTGGGTCCTAAAAAATAGGGTCTCATCTATTTTTACCGACATGTCGCATCCATCAAGAATCTCCAAGCAGAATTCCCAAATTATGCTCCGTATGTCTAAAAATAGACATAGTCTAAAAATAGACTTTGCGCCAGAATTTGCCTGCGGGCCCACTTAGTGAAGGCGACTTCAATTCACTAAGCTCCATCATCTTGCTGCATTCTCAACACTCCCTCTCAGCAAGATATGGATTATCTGCAATCCCTATCCTGCCTCTGTGGAATTCGAACTTGCTCCTGGTGAGCGCCTTCGTCAGGATGTCGGCATCCCGATCCTCCGTGGGAACATATGAAAGCATCATGATCCTCCGCTGAACACAATCTCTGATGTGATGGTACCTGATGTCGATATGTTTGGACCTATCATGAAACACCGGATTAGCCGAGAGCTTGATGCAGCTCTGGTTATCACAGTAGATCACTGTAGGCTCCAAATGCAACCTGAACAAACCTGCGAGGATCTTCCTCATCCAAATAGCCTCACATGCAGCCAAGCTTGCTGCCATGTACTCGGCCTCTGCTGAACCGAGTGCCACGGATCTCTGCTTCCTGCTGTACCAGGAAACTGCTGTCGACCCAATGCTGAAAACTCCTCCAGAAGTGCTCTTCCGGTCTGTTGGGCTCCCTGCCCAATCTGCATCAGTGAAACCAGAAAGCTTCACTCCATCCTCCTTTCTGTACCATAGACCATATCCCGATGTGCCTCTGATATAGCGCAATACATGCTTGCCCGCCTTCCAAAAGAGCTTGGTAGGCTTAACCATAGCTTGCGAAAGCTGGTTAACTGCATAGCACATATCGGGTCGAGTATTGACCAGATACATCAACGACCCCACCAACTGTCGATAGACAGTGGCATCCACTACCTCCTCCGAAGTAGCATCTCCCTTCCTCCATCCTCCAGGAAGAGGGGTATCAACAGGCTTGCAGCCTTGCATGTTGAACCTCTCCAGAATCTCCCGGGCATACTTGCCCTGAGAAACAAACAGTCCTCCACTGCGCTGCCAAATCTCCAATCCCAGGAAATAATGAAGGATGCCCAGGTCCTTCATCTCAAACTCTCGTGCAAGATCATCCTTGCATGAAAGTATCAACCGCTCGTCGCCAGTCAAAATCAGATCATCTACATACAGTACGATGATCAACAGCTTCCCCTCCACCACAATCTGGTACAGGTTTGGATCCGCCTCACTCTTGGAGAATCCAAGCCCGGTGAAGTAGCTGTCTATCCGAGTGTACCAAGCACGAGGTGCTTGCTTCGGCCCGTACAGTGCTCTCTTGAGTCGGCACACATGCGACTCACTGCTGAAGATCTCAAAACCTTCAGGCTGCTCTATGTACACCTCCTCCTCAATAACTCCATTGAGGAACGCAGTCTTCACATCCATCCGATGAATGTGCCACCCCATCTGCGCTGAGAGAGCAAGGATCGTCCGTATGGAAGAGTACCTTGCGACAGGTGCAAAAGTCTCCTCATAGTCAATCCCCTCGATCTGTGAGAAGCCACGGGCGACAAATCTCGCCTTGTACTCCTCCACACTCCCGTCAGCCGCCTGCTTCACCTTGTAGATCCATCGCGAACCTACAACTGATTTCCCAACCGGTCTTGGGACAATCTCCCATGCACTGTTCCTGATGATCGAATCACATTCTTCGATCATGGCATCAACCCATGCGGGTTCCTCCACAGCTTCCTCAAAAGAGGATGGCTCTGTCACAACACATTGACTCATAAGAGCCATGTATCCAGTGTACCGATCCGGTGACTGTCTCTGTCTGCGCTGTGCCGTAGGTGGTCCTACAACCTTCTCTGCATCCCGAGCCAGTCGCTCAGCTTCTGTAGTGCGCATGCGCCCTCTGATGGTTGGCGCTGCCTGGGTGGTTTCTTCCACCTCCTGAACCTCCTCTTGTGGCTGATCCACATCCGGAAGATCCTCCTTAGGAACTAACAGCTCCTCATCTGCATGCAAGTGTAGCTCCCTCTCAAGCGAACACTGCATGGCTTTCTCCTCCTGGAATTTTATATCCCGCCGCACAACAGTCTTGCGACTGTCTGGCACATACACCCGATAGTTGTGAGGTGTATCAGTGTACCCCACAAATATTCCAACTTCAGCAGTTGGATCCAGCTTCCTTCTTGCATCCTTCGTCACATGCATGTAGACAGGAGATCCAAAAATCCGCAAATGGGAAATATCAGGCCTCTTGCCAGAATAAGCCTCCTCTGGTGTACTCATGCCAAGAACCTTGTGAGGACAACGGTTCTGCACATACACCGCTGTATTGCATGCCTCAGCCCACAAGTGAAGGGGTAGGCCCTGATCATGCAACATCGCCCGTGCAGCACCCACGATCGTTCTGTTCTTCCGCTCAGCCACCCCGTTCTGCTGTGGGTTATGGGGTGCGATGAGCTCTCTCCGAATCCCTTCTGCGCTGCAGAACTCCCTGAATTCAGCCGAGATGAATTCACCACCGTTATCACTCCTTAGAGCAATCACCTTCTTCCCCGACTCCTTCTCGACCAGTGCTTTAAACTCACAGAACTTCGCGAATGTATCGCTCTTCTTCTGCATGAAGAAGATCCAGCACTTTCGAGAGAAATCATCAACAAAGATCACATAATACCCGTGCTTTGCTGTCGAAGCAACTGAGAAAGGACCACACACGTCTGTGTGAACTCTCTCAAGGATCGTCGTGGCGCGACTATCCTTCTCGTGAAAGGTGGCTTTCACATATTTCCCTAAAGTACACCCCTTGCACTGATCTGACTGCGCAAGAGTGCCCTTAGGAAGTCCAGTAGAAATCTGCTGCAGAATCTTCAAAGCTCCATGGTGAAGATGGCCCAATCTCCTGTGCCATAATTCGCCCTCATCATCCCGGCTCACCACTTCTCCCGCCTTGCATGCCATAGCTGCGCAGTCATCTACCTGCAACTGATAAAGGTTCTGAGTTCGAACCCCTATCTTCCGGTTCTCTCCAGTAGTCTTACTGCGCAGGAAGGCTTTTCCTTCGCTGAAGACCACATCATACCCCTTATCCTCCAACATCGCTACTGAAATCAGGTTCTTCTTCAATCCGGGTACATGCATGACATCCTTTAGTACAAAGGGTTTACCAGACTCCCTCTGAAAGGATACGGTACCGATACTAGTCGCATTGTATCTATCGTCATCGCCCATCTCGATGTGCACACCCAAATCCTTGTCCTCCAGATCTGAGAACAACTCCCGATCTCCCGTCATATGAAATGACGTACCGCTGTCCAAGAACCACACCGATCCCGGCATACTTGAAACTAAGCATGCAATCAGTGAAACTTTGACAGCCACCCCCACACTTCCCAGCTCATCTCTGCACTGAGTGAACTTCGTGAGGTATTTGGCGATGCAGTCGCCCTTCTCCATCTTGATGTTCCTGAGCTTATCTTTGAGCGCCAGCTTCCTTTGGTCACTCTTACTCTGGAATAGATCCGTCAAAGCTTTCCACATTAAATATGGAGTAGCCTTACCATGAAGGCTGGATACAATATGATCCTTGACGCCCTCCAACAAGATCCTTCGACATTTCGCGATCTTCTTTTGCCATGCATCGACCAAAGCTGCATCAGTGGGCTTTGGGACATCCGCATCCACGAACTCCTTCAGACCATTATCTTCTAACACTGCTTCCATTCGATCCTTCCATGCAACATAATTCGAACTGACTTCAAGAGCATATTCGAGTCGCAAACCATTGAAAGAAGACATCTTTCAACACCGGCACCAAGAAGAACAACCTTCTGCAAAATTCGAATTCCAAACTCCAAGCTCTATCGCTTCCGATCTACACTTGAAAACAAATTATTTCCAAATCAGAGATTGACTGCAAGGGCATTCACCAGATCTTTCACCTTACAAAGAAGGATGAATATTCTGGAGGCTACCTGGCCCGCATGCAGACTCTGTCCGAGGAAATAAGTTTGCAATCACCGTAATAGACTTCGACAATTAACTTCGCTCCGATACCATGTAGAAATTAGCCGAATAAATCACTTATTCAATGAAGATTAACCCGATCATACATCAATTTCGAATTGCATGCATAACACATAACCTTCTTCCACAATTAATTGTCACATGCGGAAATAATATAGAAGCAATCGCACATCAAATCAATCACACATTAACTCAGTATGTATGGGGAAAGCTTATAGCTGAAAACCCCCCAGCTATTGTGTATATTATAATGGAGAAATCATGTAACAATCATAGTACAAAAACTCTTCACAAGCTCTCATGCACTACCTCCCATGCTACACACTATCAAGCTAGATCTAGCAAATCACTTGCTCCAATCCTTAGCCACTTGATAGCCAACCTTGATTTCTTATTTTAATGCTAGGTGATGGCCTCCTTATATAGATAAACCACCAGCCTAAACTTTGCAATACTCATAGCTTACTCCACCTATCTATGTGTTGCAAATAGCAACAGTATAGTTACAACTGATAGCTAACTCTACCCTTTCATCTATCTCTTTCACTGGTCTCCACTGAACTGATCATGCACTGTAGTGAACTGAAGTGTTCTTGAGTTGACTAATGAGTTAATATTTAGTAAATTAAATATTATTTAATTTACTCCACTCATATCTAATTGATTAGTTAGTTTAACTAATCCCAACTAGTTCAACTAAAACAAACAGAACACAACTCCACTATCTGTCCCGTTAACTCCTCCAAAACTTCTGCCACTGAAGTCTAACTGAAGCCAACCATGCAAGATGCCATCAAACCCTAGGAACCACGTGATTCCTTGTGTCAGTTGCATGAGTCACCTCCATGACTCAAACTGAAGTGCGCCAAGAGAGTAAACTGCTGTTTATAGTCAAAATATTATTAAGGGTAAATAATATTTGACTTCCATATTTTTAGGAGATCAGTCTAAAAATAGCCTGAGTCCTAAAAATTAGGGTCTCATCTATTTTTACCGACATGTCGCATACTTCAAGAATCTCCAAGTAGAATTCCCAAATTATGCTCCGTATGTCTAAAAATAGACATAGTCTAAAAATAGACTTTGCGCCAGAATTTGCCTGCGGGCCCACTTAGTGAAGGCGACTTCATTTCACTAAGCTCCATCATCTTGCCGCATTCTCAACAATGACCACAAAGCGGTGTCGTGTGCTAATGATGGGTCTGCTGACATAGATCAAATACTTTACAGATCCATGATTGGAAGTCTATTGTATCTAACTACATCAAGGCCAGACATCATGCTAGCAGTAGGATTAGTGGCTAGATATCAAGCAGCACCTAAACAAAACCATCTTCTGGAAGTCAAAAGAATATTCAGATATCTACAAGGAACAATACAGTATGGACTTTGGTATCCTAAAAGCAAAAACTTCACTTTATCAGCATACACAGATGCAGATTGGGCCAGCTATATGGATGATAGGAAGAATACAAGTGGAGGTGCATTCTATCTAGGAGAAAGCCTAGTTGCATGGCTAAGCAAGAAACAAACATCCATCTCTCTGTCTACAGCTGAAGCCGAATATATAGCAGCAGCATGTTGTACACAAGTCATGTGGATGAAGCAAACTCTTCAAGACATGAAGGTAAGCATTGATGAACCTATTCCAATCAAATGTGACAATACAAGTGCTATAAGTATATCTAAAAATCCTGTGCTTCATTCAAAAACCAAACATATACCAATCAAGTATCATTTCCTCCGAGAACAAGTGGCTCTGAAAATAGTAAAGCTGGAATATGTACCAACGAAAGAACAGACAGCTGATATATTTACCAAACCTTTTGCTAGAGAACCATTTCAATACTTGAGAGATAAACTAGGGGTAGTATCAGCAGATGCTACTCTCTAATATGAAGAGAATGCACAACTTCAGGGGGAGAACAAAACGAAGATATCATTCTAGGGGGAGACCAGCCAGCAAGATAAGCATAAAACAAGTCCATAGGATCAGCATTAACAATATTATCGACATTCAGAAGCAACAAATTCTAGCACGCATTCAGCATTATAAGCTTTCGGCAGCATTAGCAGTATAAGCATTCAGTATTCATTCAGAAGCAAGTTCTAGCACACATTCAGCATTATCATAAAATAGAGCAATGGTATAGAGCAGCATATAAAATAGAGCAGCATGATATCGGCTCACTATATGGTATCGGCTTACAAGCACTACAAATATGAAACAGAGCAGCATGATACAGCTATTAAAACCAAAGCGTTCTCTCAACAAGTTTCATACATCACTCTAGAGCAGCATAGTACAATTTCAGCTGAAGAGGACCTAAACGTAACTCAGAAAAAGGAAGTACAACGACAGAGCCCATACGGAGAGATGAGGCGTCGTCCTTTGCCATTGATGTCAAAGGGGGAGGAAGAACAAACAACAGGAGGAAGAGTAGGCAAACCGAAAGAGCAAGCAACAAGAGAAAGAGAGAGCAAACAGAGAAAGTGGATTGCCATCAATGCCAAAGGGGGAGACTGTTGGAAATGTTGTCATTGATGGCAAAGGAGGCAGCGCTGAAGCAAAGAGGCAGCAAAGAAGCAAATGAAGGCAGAGGAAACGAATATAATAGAGGCAGAACCGTTATCTCAGCAATAGAGGCAGAGGCAGAGCGACAGGAGCAGCAGAGATAGAGTCAGAGACGGAAGTAGAGCCGTTATAAAATTCTGGGAATCGCTTCACTCCAGCGGCAAAGAATATATATAAACATATACAAAACTTATTCCGAGAATCGCTTAACTTCAGCAGCAATGTAATGCAAATAACACAGAAAATTCCGGGAATCGCATAACCCCAGGCGGAAGGATACATAAAACAAATCTCATTGCGGGAATCGCTACCCACGCAGGAGTATACATAGAGCGCATTACATATGTTCCAATGGTCCAAGGCATATGCATTGATATATATTAAAGTGGAGCGTGTTATGATCAATGGAAAGGAAGTAATATAAAGTGGGACCCTCATCCAATCGCAATCGGAGATCGCAAGGGCAGCGGAACATCGCAACAGAAAGTTGCGATTGCGATTGAAGTGGCGGACCCGATCGAGTTATGCACCATAGTTAATTGCTAATCGCATCCGAGTTCCAATCGCACGACTTTGTAAAACGCTGCGATTGAAGTGGCGGACCCGATCGAGTTATGTACCACAGTTAATTGCTAATCGCATCCGAAATCTCAATCGCAATCGGAACTCTACGATTGATCGCACGACTTTGTAAAACGCTTCGATTGAAATGGCGGACCCGATCGTGTTATAAGCGGGAGTTGATATATGAAAATCACATCGGGAATCTCAATCATAATCGGAACTCTCCGATTGATCGCACGACTTTGTAAAACGTTGCGATTGAAGCCTGGACCCGATGGGCTTATTAACTATGATTAACAAGTGTTTTGAGTTCCAGTTCTAATCGCAAACGGAAATTTGTGAAGGCGCTGTTATATACAAATATATATATATATATATAAAGTGGTTGAAGTTGTATTAAAACATGCCGCGTGGTCTGTAGACCCACGGGCCTCAGCTTAATGGGAAGGCGATTATTAATGTAATGCAATTGTAATATATGTATGTTCCGGCCTGCGGAACTCGCCACATCAATAAGACACTTGCTGCGTGTAAAGGATTGAATTATAGTCAGCAGATTCATTTATATATAAAGCGCGGGTATAAAAATAAAATAAAAATGTAGTTCATAAATTCAGGAGTTACGCAGCAGCCATAAACAGAAAGGCATAGAGAGAAGAGAAAGGGACAAAGAGGCTGATTGAAGAAAATACAATCAAAGCAAGCAGGAATAAATGAGTGAGCTGGAGTTCACATTGTAATTCGAATGTAAATGTTTTAATCGTTTTTATTGTTTGTGATGCATTGGCAAGTCTCCGAGAGAAAACAAACTCCCACTGTAATGTTAAAATTGACACCTACGGTTATAATTTCTGAGTAAGCTGATAAAAGGAGTGAGAAGGCAGAAGGCAAAGAGACATGACTTTCCATTTCGAATTCCAAGCAGAATACAAACAGTCATGTGAGGAAATCTATAAATAATATCATCTTGATATGCAGAGAGAGTTTTTTGAGAGCGAGAGGTGAAGTAAAGAAAGAGAGAAGCGAGAATACATAAGAGTGAGCGGAGAGAGATCAAAGAAAAGAAAAGAAGCGAAAGAGGAGCTAAGACGGGTGATATCGGGGAAGTAGTGGCCAAACATTCAGTTTGATAAATTGGGGAAGTTGGAGCTTCCCTATCAAGTTGCAGCTTGATAGCTGTCAGTTGTAGCTGACTGAGGTTGGAGCCTCCTGTAGGTTGGTGCCTGCAGAAAATTGAAGGGAGTTGGTGCTTCCTTGCAAGTTGTAGCTTGCATAATTGAGGATAGAGCCTCCTGTAGGTTGGTGCCTATAGAAAACAGTGGTGAGAGGGAGTTGGAGCTTGCCTTTGCATCACAAAAATAATAAGATGTGGTTTTCTCCCTTTATGGTTTTCCACTTACATCTGCTGTCTCTATGTGTGCTTCTTATGTGTTGATGTGATTATTTCAATCTGCTTAATTTCTTGCTGATTTCAACTTAAGTATGGTGTCACAATAAATTAATATTGGCTGCAAATAAGATTGTTCACATATTAAAGTTGTAAATAACTCTTGTGAAAATTTAAAAGGCTAATGCATGTATTAAACTAATTCACCCCCCCCCCCTCTCAGTTTAATCAAAGATTCAACAATGTCTATATTATCTAGATAATCTGGTATCCACCCATTTCGATGACGTGATAAGTAAATTCACCCTAAATCAGTCTAGATGCACAGAGACCTTGAATCCATTACTGCCTATTGAATTGCCTTATATAAAATGTGTTTCCTCTTTATTCCTTGCGAGTTTGACTAAGTGCCATATATTGTTGGGAATATCTCTGAAAGGCTTATCTAAATTGACACCTTTTAGACTCATTTGGACAAAAATATTATAGACAATATGCCTAAAAACTTAGGCTACACATCCAACAATAAAAAAATAAGCTAGACTACTAACACCTAGTAATCAAAGACAACTTCAAGTATTCATCAATGACATCAATGACAATTGAAACTAACCAAGATCCCCCTATACCTGACATCTCTTGACATAAATGACAACAACAAACTGGCAACACACTCAACATATAAAATCAACACTTTCTATTACTCAATATCTTGCTCACTCTGAAATCATATATGGGAAGAAAAATCTAATTATTCAGGACCTTAGAGAATCTATCCCTGCTTCATTCTCCAAATGATCATTTTATCCCTTAACTGCAGGGGCTTGTCCGACCCTTCCAAGAAATTAACTATTCATCATTTAGTCAACATTCACTCCCCCCATGTTATTTTTCTTCAAAAAACTTTGGTTGATGGTCAAAAATATCTCTCTTCACTAAAAGCTTTTCTCTCATTCTGTGACTTTCTTGTTATTGATGTGTTTGGAAGATTAGGGGCCTCATAAATAGTAGGGATGCAAATTAGGTCACCTCATAATACCATGTTATTTTAATTTTTTTATGGTTACAAACTTTTACTCCCATGCACTAGATAAAGCTCTCCTCTGCATAAATTTGTATGGGTTGCTTGTTGATCAACATGATTATTGGTCAAACTTTCAAAGCTCCCCCTCCTAGAATCTGGAAGGTGTTGAAGAATGTAACTAGGGTCAATATTCATAAATTATACTTGAATCAATACTTATTGTACTTGTCAAAAGAATATAAATAATAATTTTATATTATTATTAAATGACTTATTAAAGCATGGGTTTCATGCTTGGGTCATATTTATTTTAGGCTAAAATCCCTATTATGGACTTCTAGGTTTTATTCTGTGTCTATAGGATTATTTCAGATTTAAATTGATCCATATTGGGCTTTTGAATCGTGCAAATAGGTCAATTATTGAGTAAAATATGTTGGAATTAATTTCCAACTGCCGAGCTATCGCAGCAGAATGGAGGCGATAGCGTTGAACAGGTTTATTGGCGGCGCATGGTTCAGGCGGCAAGGTAATTCCACGGGGGTCCAACAGGCCGGGTAGGCGGAGGAGCATACCCCCTCAGAACAGCTGACGTCATCAGCTGGGGGCCCACATATTATACGGCCCACATGTTATATGTTACATGTTATATGTTAACAAATGATCGCCGGTTAAATGTTTTAATACAGCATTTGTTTTAAAAAGGAACACAAGTCTGTTTTAATGTTTTAAATGTTTTTTATTTTAATATATGCACATCATATATATTAAAAGGTCGTGAAGAGTATGTAATTTTTATTACACAGCAGTGTAAATAATAAAAATGGAAAAGACAGCAGAATGTAATTTTTATTACACAGTGAATGTGCACAGCAGTGCGGGGAAGAAATATCACAGTGCCATCAAGTCAAAGTTGTGATCAATGTGAATTTTAAGCGGTGCTGACAGAAATTAATGAAGACATTAAAGATTTCTGAAGCGGTGAATTTTCTGGTTGTTTTGTCAACGAATGACATTTAATTCAATCTGGGATATTTTGTTTTAATATACAGAAACAGAGTGTTGTAATTTTTAAGTTACAGAGAACAGTTTTTATGCACAGCAGAGTGCGTTTGTAAAACACAGCAAAGTGTTTTGGGAAAACAGAGGATATACAGCAGTATATGTTTTTAGTGAAACAGAGTTTTTTTTTTTTTTTTTGTGCACTGTGACAGCAGCAGTCACAATTGTAAATCCCTCTTTTGAGGAAGAATCTGTAACAGCAGTTTTTTTTATGAATTAGAATTTTTTTCTGAGTTGAAACTCTGTCACTGTGAATGAAATTCTGAATATTTCTCTGTGTTAAGGAAGGCAGTTTTATTATTCTGGAATTATGAAACATTCCAACATGGTATCAGAGCTAGTCCAGGCTATTTGAAGGTCAAATAAGCTGAAGGAAAGGAGTTCTTTGTTGCAGCAGCTTCTTCAGCAGTGTGAAGACTCAGCCAAAAGAATCCAAAGGTATTTCTCTATACAGTTTTTGTGTTACTGTTGCAGAACAATGAGTTATTTAAAAAAAACACAGTCAAGTTTTTTTATCATAGTTAAGAGTGCAGAATGGCTAGAGCCAGCACTGGTATGGGTATGGGAAATATCCATCTCCCACAATTTAATGGGAAAAATTATGACTACTGGTCAATAACTATGAGGGCTTTATTTGTCTCCCAAGACTTATGGGAATTTGTTGAGGATGGCTTTGAAGAGTCAGCAAATGAGGCAGAGTTTTATGTTTTAACTCAAGCAGAAAGAGAGATTTTGAAGAGCAATAAGAAGAAAGATGCCAAGCCTCTTTTCTTCTTGTATCAAGAAGTACATGAGAGTGTGTTTCTGAGGATTGCAGCAGCTAACAGATCCAAAGAAGCATGGGAAACTCTCAAAACAGCATATCAGGGTATGGAGAAGGTGAAGACAGCAAAACTTCAGTTGCTGAGGAGAGACTTTGAGACTCTCTGTATGAAAGAGTCAGATAATATTGACTCATTCTTCACTCATGTGATTGGAATGGTCACACAAATAAGATCTCATGGAGAGACTCTTGAAGATAAGAGGATTGTGGAGAAACTCTTGAGAAGCTTACCCTCAAGATTTGATGTGATTGTCACCACCATAGAGGAGACTAGGGATCTCACAAAGTTTTCAGTCGATGAACTTCATGCATCACTGATGACCCATGAACAGAGATTGGGTAGGAGTGAAAACTCATCTCTTGAACATGCCTTTAAAACCCAGATGTCTTTCGGAAGAGGAAGAGGGCAAGGCAGAGGAAACAAGAGAGGAATAGGCAGAAGCCAAAACAGAGGTGGAAGGAACAGCCCTTCACATTCACATGGAAGGTGCAACAGTCAAAATCACAGCCACGGCCAAGGTAGCCAGCGAAGTGGACAGCAGAATGCACAAGGACAAAGGTATGATAAGTCCAATGTCCAATGTTACAATTGTAAAAAATATGGTCATTATGCTAATGAATGTAGAAAGAAGAAGCAGAATGATATGAGAAGTGAAACTAGTGCAAATTTCACTAAAGAAAATAGCAGCCAAAGTAATTTGTTTTTAGCTTGTAATATGGCTGAAGAAAAGAATGAGGATTTATGGTTTCTAGACTCCGGTTGTAGTAACCATATGACAGGAAACATAGCCATGTTTTCTATGTTAAATGAGAGTGTGCAGTCACAAGTCACACTAGGAACTGATAGCAAAGTTTCTGTTATGGGAAAAGGAGATGTAAATGTTTTAACAAGATTAGGTGCAAAGAAATCCATAGTAGATGTTTATTATGTTCCAGGAATGAAGTGTAACCTCTTAAGTATTGGACAGCTTGTTCATAAGGGGTATAATGTTTTCGTTGATAATTGTGTTTGTACCATCATGGATAAACCACCCAACAAACAGTGTATTGCTGAAGTGAAGATGACAAGGAACAGGATGTTCCCTCTCAGAATGAGAGCAGACTTGAAGAATGGTGAAGAGAAAGCAGCAGTTGCACAAGAGACTTACCAAAGCAAACCAAAGGATGAAAATTGGTTATGGCACTTGAGATTTGGACATCTCAACTTTGAAGGTCTTAATCTGTTGAACAGAAAAGGGATGGTAAGTGGTTTACCATTGATAGAGAAACCAGACAGCCTTTGTGAAAGTTGTATCTTGGGGAAACAACACAGAGAAAGTTTTCCTTCCGGGAAAAGCATAAGGGAAAAAGCACCCTTAGAGATTGTCCACTCAGATGTATGTGGACCGATGCAAACTCCATCGCTTGCAAGCAGCCACTATGTTTTAACTTTCATAGATGATTTTACAAGAAAAACTTGGGTTTACTTTTTGAAAAACAAAAGTGAAGTGTTTGAAAAATTTTGCAATTTCAAAGCACTTGTTGAAAACCAGAGTGGGCTGCATATCAAATTCTTAAGGACTGATAGAGGAGGTGAGTATATATCTAAATATTTTCTACGTTTTTGTAGAGAAAATGGTATTCAAAAGCAGTTTACAACTAGATATACTCCGCAGCAAAATGGAGTGGCCGAAAGGAAGAACCGAACCATAATGGACATGGCAAGAAGTATGTTAAAGGCAAAGCATTTGCCTAATGATTATTGGGCAGAAGTTGTACATTATGCAGCGTATATTTTGAATAGGTGCCCTACAAAAGCAGTTATGAACAAAGTGTCGGAAGAGGCATGGAGTGGCACAAAGCAAAGTGTCACACTCATGAAGGTTTTCGGATGTGTGGCTTATGCACACATTTCGGATCAGCTAAGGAAGAAGTTGGACAGCAAGGGGGAGAAATGTATTTTCATTGGATACAGTGAGGAATCCAAGGCATACAGGTTATACAACCCATCCAGCAAGAATTTTATTGTGAGCAGAGATGTTCAGTTCATTGAAGAGGAAGCTTGGGATGGAAGCATAGAGAAAACAGTGAATGTTAAACATTGTTTATCTCATGATGAAAATGATGATGAGTTGGCTGAAATACATCCCCAAACAGCAACACCAACAAAAGAGCAGCAGAGCACACCCTTGAGGAGAAATGAAAGTGCTTCTCCAAGCACACCACAAGGAGGAAATTCAAGTGCTTCTTCAAGTACTTGTACACCTACTGAAAGAGGTAAGAAATTCAGAAGTTTGAAAGATATGTATGAACAAGATATAGCTAATGAAGGTATCAATTCTTTGTTTGCTTTATATTTTCATGTTGATGATCCTGTTCATTTCGAAGAAGCTATCAAGGATAAGAAATGGATAGAATCTATGGATGAAGAAATAAATGCCATAGAGAGGAACAAAACTTGGGATTTGGTTGAACTCCCAAAAGGTAAAGATGTTATTGGAGTTAAATGGGTCTACAATACCAAGAGTAATGCTGAAGGCAAAATAGAGAGACACAAGGCAAGGCTTGTTGTCAAAGGCTATAAGCAGAAGCATGGGATAGATTATGAGGAAACTTTCGCACCGGTTGCCAGAATGGAAACCGTGAGAGCAGTGTTGTCCATAGCGGCACAAAACAAGTGCAAAGTTTATCAAATGGACGTGAAGTCAGCATTCCTAAATGGAGTGTTAATGGAATAGGTTTACATTGAACAACCTCTCGGCTATGAAAAGAAAGGCCAAGAGCACAAAGTGTGCAAGTTGAAGAAAGCTCTTTATGGGCTGAAGCAAGCGCCAAGAGCGTGGTACAGTAGGATAGATTCATATCTACTGGAAAATGGTTTTGAGAAGTGTGAGGGAGAACCCACCCTCTACATCAAAGAAAAAGACGGTAAAATCTTGATTGTAGTCTTGTAATTTGATGATGTTATTTTTACAGGTAATGATGATTGCCTTATTGAACATTTTAAAACAGTCATGAAGGAAGAATTTGAAATGACTGATATGGGTTTGTTGAGATACTTCTTGGGAATAGAAGTAGAACAAGATGAAAATGGGATTTTCATCTCACAGGAAAAGTATGTTAATGAGGTACTTGAAAGATTTAACATGCAGGAATGCAAAGCAGCAATCACTCCCACAGTGATGGGATTAAAACTCAGCAGAGAGGACAGCAGCAAGGATTTTGATCCTAGTTTATACAAGAGCATAGTTGGCAGCCTCATGTATTTGACTGCAACTAGGCCGGACATAATGCATGTTGTTAGTTTGATTTCCAGGTTCATGGAAAAGCCAAAGGATGCACATTGGCAAGCAACAAAAATAATTCTGAGGTATGTTAAAAGTACTAAAAGGTTTGGTATTTTTTATACTACTTCAGAATGTTCAGATTTAGTTGGATACACTGACAGTGATTGGGCTGGAAGTGTTGATGATCGGAAGAGCACTTCCGGTTATGTTTTTCATATGGGTTCAGGAGCCATTTCATGGGCTTCTAAGAAACATCCCATTGTAGCATTGTCTACAGCAGAAGCAGAATATGTGGCAGCTACAGCAGCAGCGTGTCAAGCAGTTTGGATGAGAAAAATGTTGATAAGCTTATGTCAAGAACAGGTAAAAGGGACAGTGATATTTTGTGACAATAGCTCAGCTATTGCATTGTCTAAATATTCTGTTTTTCATAAAAGGACAAAACACATTGACACCAAGTTTCACTTCATACGTGAATTGGTTAGCAATGGTGAGATTGTTTTGCAGCATTACAGAACAGAGGATCAATTTGCAGATATCCTCACAAAGCCACTTCAGCAGAAAAGCTTTGAATATTTCAGGAAATGCATGGGTATGCAGGAAAACCCAGCAGTTGAAATTAAGGGGCAGTGTTGGAATTAATTTCCAACTGCCGAGCTATCGCAGCAGAATGGAGGCGGCAGCGTTGAACGGGTTTATTGGCAGCGCATGGTTCAGGCGGCAAGGTAATTCCGCGGGGGTCCAACAGGCCGGGCAGGCGGAGGAGCATACCCCCTCGAAACAGCTGACGTCATCAGCTGGGGGCCCACATATTATACGACCCACATGTTATATGTTACATGTTACATGTTATATGTTAACAAATGATCGCCGGTTAAATGTTTTAATATAGCATTTGTTTTAAAAAGGAACACAAGTCTGTTTTAATTTTTTAAATGTTTTTTATTTTAATATATGCACATCATATATATTAAAAGGCCGTGAAGAGTATGTAATTATTATTACACAGCAGTGTAAATAATAAAAATGGAAAAGACAGCATAATGTAATTTTTATTACACAGTGAATGTGCACAGCAGTGCGGGGAAGAAATATCACAGTGCCATCAAGTCAAAGTTGTGATCAATGTGAATTTTAAGCGGTGCTGACAGAAGTTAATGAAGACATTAAAGATTTCTGAAGCGGTGAATTTTCTGGTTGTTTTGTCAACGAATGACATTTAATTCAATCTGGGATATTTTGTTTTAATATACAGAAACAGAGTGTTGTAATTTTTAAGTTACAGAGAACATTTTGTATGCACAGCAGAGTGCGTTTGTAAAACACAGCAAAGTGTTTTGGGAAAACAGAGGATATATAGCAGTATATGTTTTTAGTGAAACAGAGTTTTTTTTTTTTGTGCACTGTGACAGCAGCAGTCACAATTGTAAATCCCTCTTTTGAGGAAGAATCTGTAACAGCAGTTTTTTTTATGAAATAGAATTTTTTTCTGAGTTGAAACTCTGTCACTGTGAATGAAATTCTGAATATTTCTCTGTGTTAAGGAAGGGAGTTTTATTATTTTGGAATTATGAAACATTCCAACAAAATATGATTTATGAAGCCTCCACACCACTTCAGCTTAAGGTGATCAAGTCAGCCACAGACCCAAGAATTCAAGCTCATCTCAAGCCTATATATAAAGTGGAATCAAACTCACTTGGAACCATCTCACTGCAACACAAAAATTCAATTTTAAAGCTGCAACAAGAAAAAATTTTGAATTGGAGAAGAAGGAATTTTTGGATTCGGTTTTGGGAAAGCTTATAGAGTTGAAGAAAATCAAAATTTTGGCAGCAATCTCTCTTCATTTAGAGCTACAGATTGGGAGATCGAAGTTCTCAAATTTTTACTTCAACACTACTGGATCAGGTGCTGCCAAGGGAAGAGGAAGTCGAATTTTGTTTTGATGAATGTTATTGTTTGGAGAATTTTCATTGTTCCTAAATCGAAGTCTTTGAAGATAGCTTGAAATATCTACCTCAAGATCAAAGTCTCAAGAAGCAAGGTCAAAGTTCCAGGTCATCATAGTACTGCTACTACTGCCACTATTGCAGATTCAGGAAAGATCACAAGGAAGGTTGACTTGGTGTGGAGGAAGTCCAGGTCAAGGTCTAAAGTCTCAAGAATCGCTATTGAAGGAATAATTACTGACTGGGTTTTCCCTAAGAGTGGGGTTTTTCCCTCGCTGCTAGCCTACATCCGGCGTCCTTGATATATGTGTATTGCTTTGATATTTTCTTGATGAAATAATAATAAGAAACATAATAAGAACTAAACAACATCACAAGTAAATAATCAAGAACAAGAGGATATTTCTGCCTTTTTTATTCTCTAACATGGTATTAGAGATTTGGTGAAAGAAGAAGGAAAAATAAAATCTAAACGACTTGATAAGGAATTTATAAGAAGTTCACTAGAGGAAAGAAGTCTTCACTATCTTCAAGAAAGATGTATAACTGTAATATCCCTGTTTAGGGCAGCCGTCCTGTTGAGGCTCCTGGTCCCTGATGCCTGAGAAGCCCAAGTATTGGGGGATCTGGCCCCGGCCCCAGATGCTCCTGGTGGTCGTTGAGCCCACCCTTAACACCGCTCCCCACCCTCACTCATCCGGGCTTGGTGTAGCTGCTGAGGCTACTTGGTATCGTGAGCCGAGGTCCGAGGTCGAGACCCGTGAGCGGGTGGGATGTAATATCCTCAAGTAGGGCACTGTCCATGGAGGTTCTGGGTCGTGACACGCCCGAGGTCTCATGTGAATTGGGATCATGCAAGGGTCCCCGTCCCGAGATGTCTCTGAGTCATATTCACCCTTAACACTCCGTCCCTCACCCTCAATGAACAAATCCTGCTTTTGTGTAGCGGTTGAGGTTAATTTCAGACATTCTGAATTAGCATTGCTAATTGGAATATTTCATTTTTGTTTAATTTTGCCGCTTTAGCTAAAAATAATAAATAAAGTGAGAAATAAGAGGGGTCATCTCACTTTATAAAATAAAGTGCTTTTCCTAGTTGATTGACGTTGTAACTTAAAGGGGGGGGCCTTGGGGGTCCACACGAGTATGAGGGAAGGCCTCACGCTGACCCAAGGGTAACTGCGCAGGCCAAGGAGGGTGAAGGACGCAGTCAAGGTTTTGGAGGGAGTTTAGCACTATAAAAGGAGGGGTTTCATCATTTTGGCTTATTATTTGATATTGGATATTGAGAGCTAGAATTGCCCACCACACGCTGCTGCTTAAGCTCGCCTCTCAAGACTGCTAGTGCAACTGAGTGCTCCGTGCGGGGAGATTCACCAGCCTCCCTGGGGACTCTGAGTGCTCGCTCAGGAGGTATGGGTGCTATTTTTCTAGCATCATCCTTCGCTCGTGTGACGGCAGAGTTCCGTGAGATTTCTCAGAGGAGATACCCTCTTTCTTGGGGATCGCGCAAAGAAATGAGACGCATCCAGAGAGACCGCAGATCCGGATAGGAGGACTCAGATCTGGCAGATCCAGGCAGAGGACGGTGACTCGGGCGTGAGATGACGTGATCCAGCAGATCCGTGAAGGGACTCTGCATTCGGATAGGGATATCACCTGGCAGACCAGCCTTCCGGAGGACGCAGATCTAGAGAGATAGGACGCAGATCTGGATAGGGAGGACGCAGATCCAGTCAGGGAGGACGCAGATCTGATGAGCGGGGTCATGGTGTGGGGTTTTGGCAGCGTTTTTCAGTGTTTCCAACCCTGAGGAGTTGGGTTATCTCATCTGGAGGATTCGTGGTTGGATTCACCCCTTCTTGCCAGCGTTTCATTTGGCTTCTGCGCTGTCACTAGCAGAGACAGCGTTTTCACTGGTGAGGGTTTGATTGGTGGGGGAGCATCAACTTCACATTTTCTGGGGTTTATCTGGAGGATTGAGATCAGCCATCTTTCCAGTATTCAGCTCATAGTTCCAGTGCATTGCAGCAGCAGTTTTCCATAACAGTTTCTTCAGCCAGCTAGGACGCTGTCCCTATTGCAGCCATTATTTGTTCTGAGAGGGTCTCCACTTGCCTAGGGCAAGGATAGGTGCACTCATTCTGATTATCTTGTACCCCTATATATGTATTCTCAGATTAATAAAATGGCTTAGCGTTCTGGCATTCTATGTGTACTTGTTTCATGTTCTGGTTCCGACAACTTGTTTTATATATCTGTCTGGCATATTTCTATGTATTACTAGTTATTTCCCTTTGGGGATATTACAGTGGTATCAGAGTATAATTCTGGCTCAGCCTGTGGTCTATGACATCGGGAAAGAGATCATACAGAGCAATAGCAGTTGCAATACCAAAAACGCAATTGGAAAAAGGGCCAAAATATAAAGGGTCAAATTTTGAAGTTTGGAATTAGAAGAAACGTTTTCTGGGTTTTTCTGGGTTTTGGACAAGGATCACCTTTCCAAATTCCTAGAATTTTCTGAGTAGTTTTCAGTGGGTAAATCGGAGGTCGAAGTTAAGCAGCAGTATGGTTTTGCAGCAGCCGTGCAGTTTCTGAGGAGCCTGTAGACACATAGCAGGAAGAGCTGATGGCAGATGATGATGTGAGGTTTAGAGAGATCCTCCATCACATGCAGGTGATGTCACAGAAACTCACTGCGTTGGAGGTTAGTTTTCAGATTGGTGAGGGATCATGCACATCCCACCATTTGCCGGAGCATGATGCCACTGAGCATATGGCATCACATACACCCACACGCCCTACCATGCCTACCTTCTTGCCAGAGGACGCAGGGACAGCAGCACAGCGAGAGATGGATCCGGCTCGGATGGCTGACATTTTTGCAGAGTACCAGGCTTTCGGACCAGCGTTCATGGGGCTCTCTCGTTCAGAAAATATGTCCAGATCTAGTATGGCATTAGACTCCGTGATCATCACCGGGGGCACCGGCATCATCATGGTGGAGACTACCACCACACAGCTAGTAGAGATTATGTTCAGCTCCAGCGTGATAGTAGACCTCACAACTTTCACAGAGGGAACAAGCACTCACATGATAGGGGCTTACAGCGCACAGTAAACAGATTCCATCTACCGACATTTGACGGGTCATCCAGGCGCTCAGAAAAAGCTTGGGTGGACAAGTTGGATACCTCTTTCCAGCTTGACCGAGTATCGGAGAGGAAAACCATTAAAATGGTTACCTCGCACTTGGAGGATGAGGACACACAAGATTGCAGGGAGTTCGAGGATACACCTAGTGTGACACAGGACTCACCATCATTAGAGACCTCCTTGACCGTGCCGGTTGATATCGTAGTGGAGGAGGTAGAGCCTACCCCGGTAGAGCCATCCACTGAGGTGATGACTGGAGCCATGTCTGAGTCTTCGGGTGGAAGCAGCACATGACAGATGGGTGAGGTATCAGGAGATATATCCACTATCGATGAGGCACTAGGAGATACAAAGGTATTGGATGATGGTCGCAGGCAGCGGTATCATCGACTTCGGACGGACCTTCGAGCTTTGAGAGGGAAGGTCGCGTCAGTACGGGAGGCCATTTTGTTGCAGGACCAGGAGCTGGAGGGTATGAGAGCGACTTGTGCCAAGTCGGCGGCCAAGTTGGTCCGCATTGGGGAACAGCTGGATTCCCTGATGGTACAAACAGAGGGCACGTTGGAGTGTCAGATCATTCCCCTTCAGGTATGCATGGATGGGACTAGCAGTGTTGTTGGGTCATCTCTTTCCATTGGAGAGAGAGAGGCAAAGCCACCTAGTCAGATCTCATATGTTGACTTGGATAGCGGTATGAGACGATCAGAGTTGCACAGGGTACATCATCCATATGTTGAGGTTGGATGGAGAGAGATTTTGAGTTGGTACTCGGTGGAGCGGGCTATGGAGATAGTGGTGGACCCAGGTGCAGTTCAGCAGGAGTTCCTAGGTGTTGAGCATACAGGGACCCCAGATTGGCATTGGGATCCAGGTGGGATCACCTATCATTTCCCAGGCAGGTCGGCTGACTATGCCTTGGAGAATACAGTTGGCCTAGTAGCAGAGCATGTGCAGTTTGGGTTAGCTCCAGTGGCCAACCAGTTTATGGGTAGATTCCCTAGGTTGTCTTGGCATGACATTCATACACGGGATCACGGGGTGGTCAGCACACCTTGGCAGGAGCTTGTCGGAGGAGGTGGCATTGGCAGGCCACTAGATGGCACCTTATATGGGGCCAAGGATTCTTCACCTTTGTGTGGGGCACAGAGGACGCAGCGGAGCCGAGCAGTGGTGGTAACACTACTGACCCATAGGGAGATTCACTTCTCGGACCCCTCGAGGAGGATTTGCAGTGATGATCCATTTGTCGGCGGGTATAGTGATACGACGGTGGACATGACGATACCGATTGGTGGTAGTCCGATATGTAGAGGCACAGCTCTAGGACATCACATCCATGGATGTGTGGGAGCCTCTAGCAGTGATCAGTCAACTACTGGTAGACATGGAGCTACATGGTGGTGTACCGTAGTGTGTGGGACTACATTGAGGAGTAGGAGTGCCCTACATCACATTGAGAGCACGTGGGGAGTGACAGATTTCTGGACACAGTCAGGGCACGAGACGGTACAGGGTGGTACAGTAGTAGCATGGGGTATCCAGCAGTATTCAGGGGTATGCCTCAGTGTGCAGTGGCATGTCGAGGAGTGTATGGATGATCAGTGGTATGTGAGGGCATACGGTGCTACACAGCAGGGACTTAGAGCATTCCTTCCAGAGAGACTCATGGGTAGGAACATCAGGCTTACCTTTGGGAGTAGTTCACCCAGGATCGATGGAGAGACAGAGGAGCGATACTTGGCAGTATCTGTGGGGACTCACACACCTGACTCGCTTCGACATCACTCACAGGTACAGTTGATTATGTTTTTGACCTTTGGCACTTTGGGCGTGAGCAACAGGGTACGCGAGGTTCACCCAAGATATTTGGATGAGACTCAGTACACTAGGCGAGAGACTTCTCAGCAGTGGCACTGGGTTGGTGTGCTAGTTGACAGCCACAGGTTGGGGGATGAGATGATCCCTTTCAGAGGTGGTGCATCAGTCATCATTGAGCCTACGCTTGGGGAGCAGGTCATGAGGGAGACACGCATCATTTTTCCCTCAGGGCATGTCGAGATCATGCATGAACAGAGGATACGGGGTACAGCAGAGGTAGTATCCCAGTATGTGTCTGGGCTCCAGACACTGTATCGACACTTTGTCGAGAGGGTGGATGGCATGTTCGATGCCGATGAGATGGCGGAGGTAGAACAGGAGGGCATTCCTTCTGTATGCCAGGGTGAGGACTCTTTTTCACATGAGTCCATAGGATCAGTTGAGGTCGCTTCTGGGGAGCGAGGGCAGTCATGCATGGATGGTGACAGTAGACCGGAGCTATATACTAGTGTCCAGGGTGAGCAGTCAGCTGCATTGACATCGAGTACGGTGACAGCTGTTACAGATCCATATCCTCTGGAGGTGTTGGAGGTTGATGGGATTGTTATGCAGAGGGCTAGTAGACAGCAGGAGCTGTTGGATATGTTGGAGCATCCATATTTGGGTCGACACTGGGATGAGGCACAGATAGATGTACTCGCAGTCAGCAGAACTGCAGCGTTTTTAGTGGGTAGGACTCTCCAGGAGTACATTGATGGAGCTTGCAGCATACCTTGCCCACTTTTTCCCACTATAGAGAGAGGGGCTTCCTTCTACAGGCAGCTTCCATTGGCAGATAGGGTAGAGCAGTGGGAGTTGATTACAGGCTAGCGGCAACATCCCAGGCATGTTCCATATACCGTTGTTGTTGCTACATCAGATTCTTCTTCTGGGATGGACTGGCAGGATGGACTGGCAGGAGATCATGAGTTGGTACCCTAGATGCGGAGAATGTTATTCTTGTAGGGAGTACGCCGATAGGGCCCTTTGGACATAGTAGATGTTGCATCCGCTGGCGGTGGAGTGCACCTAGTTGTCACATTCAGACTCCTTCCCGATTTCTCAGAGACCAGATCTGCAGGTTGGAGTCGGACTTGGATTGACTTAGGTGAGGAGGCTGCATGTGGGCTGGAGGTACATATACGCGCCGTCGTGGCCGCAGCAGGAGCCCGAGAGCATTGATGCTTGTTGGTGGTCTTCACCTCTTAGAGCATTGGTCTTAGCCAGAGGCAGTGCACAGTCCGAGCCGTGGGACTTGTGCGATTATTGGCCACAGTGGCGATGGGATCCGGGAGGACTATTGGTTGGCTGGTACCGTGAGAGGCCAGTTTGGGATCCTGGCATTGAGATATCCCTTCGTATCAGGGTGATGCAGGAGACAGAGAGGTTTCAATGGGACCCAGGCACATTTTGCAGTATCGGTGGGGAGCATCAGCTAGAGAGTAGGCTTGTTCAAGCGTTGCTTGAGGACAAGCAATTTTTGCCGGATGAGGATGCCACTTGGGAGAGCGAGCAGATTTTACAGCATCCATCAGTTCAGTTGCTTGAGGACAAGCAACGTTTTGCCGGGGGAGACTGTAATATTCCTAATTAGCATTGCTAATTGGAATATTTCATTTTTGTTTAATTTTGCCGCTTTAGCTAAAAATAATAAATAAAGTGAGAAATAAGAGGGGTCATATCACTTTATAAAATAAAGTGCTTTCCTAGTTGATTGACGTTGTAACTTAAAGGGGTGGACTTGGGGGTCCACACGTGTATGAGGGGAGGCCTCACGCTGACCCAAGGGTAACTGCGCAGGCCAAGGAGGGTGAAGGACGCAGTTAAGGTTTTGGAGGGAGTTTAGCACTATAAAAGGAGGGGTTTCCACTTCATTTGGCATGGTTGATTTGATATTGATATTGAGAGCTAGACTTCTGTCTACTTCAGCACGCCGGTTGTTTAGTCGGTCTGCAGCATTGTTTAGTGCAACCGAGTGCCTTCGTGCGGAGATCTCACCCTTAGCCTCAGGGGACTTCGAATGCCTGCCCTGGTAAGGTTATTTTTCTTAGCATCATCCTTCAGTTTCAGTGGTGATTTGCAGTAGTTCTGGTGGAGATTTGGCAGAGGAGATACCCCCTTTCTTGGGACTGCGCAGGCTAGGGCAGAGGACACAGATCCAGAGAGATAGGACGCAGATCTGGATAGGGAGGACTCAGATCCAGCAGATCCAGGCAGAGAGGACGCAGATCTGGGCAGAGAGGACGCAGATCCAGCAGATCCAGGTGGAAGGGACTCAGATCTGGATAGGGAGGACACAGATCCAGCAGATCCAGCTCTGGAGGACGCAGATCTAGAGAGATAGGACGCAGATCTGGATAGGGAGGACGCAGATCCAGTCAGGGAGGACACAGATCTGATGAGCAGGGTCATTGTGTGGGGTTTTGGCAGCGTTTATCAGTGTTTCCAGCCCTGAGGAGTTGGGTTATCTCATCTGGAGGATTTGTGGTTGGATTCACCCCTTCTTGCCAGCGTTTCATTTGGCTTCTGCGCTGTCACTAGCAGAGACAGCATTTTCACTGGTGAGGGTTTGATTGGTGGTGGAGCATCAGCTTCACATTTTCTAGGGTTTGTCTGGAGGATTGAGATCAGCCATCTTTCCAGTTTTCAGCTCATAGTTCCAGTGCATTGCAGCAGCAGTTTTCCATAACAGTTTCTTCAGCCAGCTAGGACGTTGTCCCTATTGCAGCCATTATTTGTTCTGAGAGGGTCTCCACTTGCCTAGGGCAAGGATAGGTGCACTCATTCTGATTATCTTGTACCCCTATATGTATTCTCAGATTAATAAAATGGCTTAGCGTTCTGGCATTCTATGTGTACTTGTTTCATGTTCTGGTTCCGGCAACTTGTTTTATATATCTGTCTGGCATATTTCTGTGTATTACTGGTTATTTCCCTTTGGGGATATTACAAATTTCTGTCAAGGTCTAAAGTCTCAAGAATCGCTATTGAAGGAATAATTACTGACTGGGTTTTCCCTAAGAGTGGGGTTTTTCCCTCGCTGCTAGCCTACATCCGGCGTCCTTGATATATGTGTATTGCTTTGATATTTTCTTGATGAAATAATAATAAGAAACATAATAAGAACTAAACAACATCACAAGTAAATAATCAAGAACAAGAGGATATTTCTGCCTTTTTTATTCTCTAACATGGTATTAGAGATTTGGTGAAAGAAGAAGGAAAAAGACAATCTAAACGACTTGATAAGGAAGTTATAAGAAGTTCACTAGAGGAAAGAAGTCTTCACTATCTTCAAGAAATATGTATAACACTATCAAGGGAGAGAACAATCTTGTAGGAGCAACAAATTATAGGTCTTGGAAGAAAAGGATTGGCATCATCCTTGAAAAGAAAAAAGTCTTAGATTTAGTGAAAGGAAATATGAAAAGGCCTGCAGAAGAATCAATTGATGCTGATAGGGTGAAGCACAGAGAACTGGAATTAGTAGCTATGGCTTTGATGGTTGAAGGAATAAAGAAGGACAATATTTTCCCCTTCATAGAAAATATTGATCATGCTTAGGAAATGTATGAGGCTTTGTCAAAACTATTCACCATTAAGAACATCGGAAAAGTGGCAAGCCTGAAGAATTAACTAAGAAATACTAAGATGAAAAAGGAGGATATTGTTTCCTCTTTATTTGTAAGAATATAAAGGATAAGGGATGAGATTATTTCCATTAATGAAATAGTGCCAGATAAATAACTAGTGATACAACCATTCTGGGACTACCACCTTCTTGGGGTTCTTTCACTTCAACTCTTAACAACTGGAAAGAAACACCCACATTTGAGGAGCTATTGAAAGCATGTAGTTAAGAAGAATTAAGAGTCTCCATGGTAACCAACAATGAAGAAATTTCAAATTCTTATGTTTCTCATAAGAAAGGAAGATTCAAGAATAAGGCACCAAAGAATTAGGTTGATCTGTCCAAAATTGAGTGTTATCATTATCACAAGATGGGACACTATAGGAGTGATTGCCCTAACAACCCTAGGAGCAAGAAAAGAGACAGAGATCATGCTAACATGGTTGAAGAAACAACATCCCCCAAGAAAGAAAATCTCAAAGAAGATTTGAGGGACTTTCACTACTAAGCCCCTTCTCTCTTATATTTCATTTGTATATTTTATGTAGTATAGGTTTAACATATTCTTGGAAATATATTTCTTTGTTTTATAAGTTTTAGATTTTCCCTCAAGCTTGGGATGGAGCCCACAACAAATCCTAAAGATAAGTATCTCATTCCCTCCATTTGTCTTAATATACTTATTTAATATTTTCATTACATTAAATATTAATCACTTGTCTACCTCTATTCCTTGTCTAGGAATCAATCTGTTGAATGTTCAAGAATCAAGGAGAAGGCTTCAAGGATCAAATAACAAGGTGACACAAGTCAAAAGGTTTTTCAAATAATTAAAGGTATGTATTGAAATATAAATTCTTGTTACTATATTTTAACTATCCATATCTATGTTACTAACTATTGCTATGTCTAGTTCTATTGAATCCTAAAAAGATTCTTGTTTGGGATGATTCATCACCTGATGACTTTACCCACCTTATACACCTCTTATTGCTTATATAAATAGAACCATAAGGAGATTCTAGAGAAAATCCCAACCTAAGGGTATCTTGATAATGTGTGAAACCCTAAATCTATTTAGGGATATTTATGAAGAAGTTTCTATTTGATAATGTCGAGTTTGGGATTTTGATATGATCACGGAAGTTATAAACTTGCTTGAGTAAAAATTATGTTTTTCAAAATCTAGAACCTCTGAAGTCTAATATAATAACGGTTTTTATTTGACAATGAACCGAAACCCTATGTTTTGGTAAGGTCTACAAGTAAAATCCTTATCATGTAAATTCCAAAGAAACCCTAGGTACATGTTCTCTTGATTGAATCCCTAGCCTAGTCTAGGAAAATATATGTCTAATGTATTAATGTTGACTAACTTATGATGTGCTTATAATTGTGATCTCCTAGATATGTGTGTTGACATACTTTCTAATGGTCCTAAGAATATATGGTTTGGAAATAAACTTTAGTCAAAGTTTAAAAAATATAGGATGATGATTGAAAAGTCTAGGGTCTATAAATAAATCTTGGTAATGGTTAAATTCTCTAGTATGTATGTTCATTTGAATCTATGTAATGCGTGTTGATAATTTATAAATGGAAAATATAGGGTTTACATTAAACCCTAGTAGAAGCTCTTCATGATATGTTTTGATAATTGATTTGAAATCTAGGGTATGCAACTAACTCTAGTGAAAGTTGATCATGACATTATTTGAGTTGTGTTTAACCTTGAATAACTCTTTTAAGAAATCTAGGATTTGTATGAAACCCCAGTGGAATGTCTAACATGTGAATTATAAAGGTTGTTATATATCTTGTAGTTATATATTGCTTATAGGGTTTACTAAATGTTGTAGCAATGTATATTATACCTTTGAAATAAACATTGAAACCCTAGATAGAATGAAAGACATTATGAAGTAGTATAGGGTTTATGATAAAATTCCCTAGCAGAATGTTGAAGAGTATATGTCTCTTGTTTATCTAAATTTGAAAATGATTTCGTAACTCTGATATGGATAACTTTATGCTTCTATAGTTTTGGTTGTACTTGTTGTCTAAAGTTTTGCAGGTACATCAAAAGATGAGAAGTTGATAAGTATGATGAGAAGGACGAAAAGAGATGAAAAATTCTCCAACACCTAAAGGAAGAAGTTGATCTCCCTATATTAAGAGGGAGCCTGGATAAAAGAAGAAATGGTTATGGTTCTCTACTTCATGTGCCATGCACTAGACCAAGACTAAAATCAATAAGTCTTAGTGAATACCATGAGTAAGAATCATAGTCATGATTGGAGAATGCTTTGATACTACTATAAGAAGGAAAGAAGGATCCAATTAAGTAATATGTTGCTACATGAAAAATTAGGAAAGGAAAGTGTATGAGGAATATTATTTCAAAGTTTATATTGATAGTCCTACTGAAATTAGTTGAAGAGAAACATCAAAACCCTGTAAGTTAGCTTTGATTATATACTTGAATATGTATTGTTGATTGGGGATGTGTTTGTACATGTGAATCTCTCGAAGGTTTTGATAGAATTTTGGTTACTAATCAGTTTGATTGGGAGATATTGGTTATCCTTTATCTATTGGATCAAGGTGTGATGAGGCTTTGTGAGTGAATCATTGCCTGGAAAGACATCGGGTCGACACTTTGTGTTGATATCTGGTTGGAAGGGTGACATCGGATGCATGTGCAGCTAGTTCCCTGGGTTGATGGTTAGTAAGTAAGTCTGGTGGTACTTGTATAGGCTCAAAGCTTTAGTCCATCTTAGTCCCACTTGGATATAACATTACCCTAGTCAAGAATCTAGTCCATGGAATTGAGGTGCCTAAACTGTTGAGCGACCAATGGATAGAGTTCCCTGGTCAGGAATCTAGTCCATGACATTTAAGTGTATAAATATCATTCATAGGTCATATAGTTGAGATCTACCTTGTACTATTGAGTTATGAATACCTCCCTAGTTAAGAGGGAGTGTTGAAGAATGTAACTAGGTTCGGTCTTCATAAATTGTACTTGAAACAATACTTATTGTACTTGTCAAAAGAATAAAGAAAATAATTTTATATTATTGTTAACTGACTTATTAAAGCATGGGTTTCATGCTTGGGTCATATTTATTTTAGGTCAAAGTCCGTATTATGTACTTCTAGGTTTTATTTTGAGTCTATAGGATTATTTCAAATTTAAATTGATCCATATTTCGCTTTTGAATCATGCAAATAGATCAAGTATTGAGTAAAATATTATTTATGAAGCCTCAACACAAAGTCGGCCTTAAGGTGATCAAGTCGGCCTCAATCCAAGGAATTAGAGCTCATCTAAAGCCTATATATAAAGTGGAATCAAACTCATTTGGAACCATCTCACTGTAACACATAAATTCGATTTTGGAGTTGCAACAAGGAAAAATTGTGAATTGGAGAAGAAGGGCTTTTTGGATTCGGTTTTGGGAAAGCTTATAGAGTTGAAGAAAATCGAAATTTTGGCACCACTCTCTCTGAATTTCGAGCTATATTTTGGGAGATTGAAGTTCTAAAATTTTTACTGCAACAGTTGTTGCATCAGGTGTTTCCAAGAGAAGAGGAAATCTAAGTTTGTTTTGCTAAATGCTACAATTTGGAGAAGTTGTATTGGGCCTAAATTGAAGTCTTTGAAGCTAGATCGAAATCTTTACCTCAAGATCAAATTCTCAAGAAGTAAGGTCAAAGTTCTAGGTCATCATAGTACTCTTACTATTGTTGTTGCTTCCAAATTTAGGAAGGATCACAAGGAAGGATGACTTGGTGTGGAGGAAGTCTGGGTCAAGGTCTAGAGTCTCAAGAATCACTATTGAAGGATGAATTACTGACTGGGTTTTCCCCAAGAGTGGGGTTTTTCCTTGGTTTTTGGCCTACATCTAGTTTCCTTGATCTATGTGTATTTTCTTGATGAACAAATAAGAAAAACATAATGAGAACTAAAGAATATCACAAGTAAATAATCAAGAACAATAGGATCTTTGTGCCTTTCTGACTCTCTAATAGAAGGGCCATTTTTTATTTCATTTTCTTTTTTTATTAATTTTTTTTTTTTGGGGGGGGGGGGGGATCTAAACTTCTCTCTAGGAGTAGTGGAAAATTGGGGGCCCTCTTCTATAAAAAACCCTCTCACTCTCTTCCTTTTTAATTTGATTGGGAACCTGAGATCTCTTGACATAAAAACTCCCAAATGATTACCCACTTGGTCCAACAATAGAGCAAGGTTAGATCATATTTCCAAAAGACTCAACCATTTTCTGATTTGAGAAGCCTGGATGGATTCAGGGTTTCAAATTAGACAAACTTCCTCTATTGGTGGAGCCTCGGGCCACTCTTCCATTCTACTCTATATCAATCTATTCCCTTCCAAACCCCTGACTTCTTTCAAATTTAATTTGGCATGGTTAGAACATCCCTACTTGGTAAATGTTATCAAGTCCTTTTAGATACCTCTTTCCATAACCTATTTTGTGTCCCCTCCCATTAAATTCCCTGGAACATAAAACTATCAAAGCTCATGACTATAAAGTGGGAAAAAAGAAAAAGAAAAAAGAGGATTCAAAATCCCTGGTGGAAATTGAGACAAAACTTCACCTCTTTCATGATCAAAGTGATTCTACTCTTATCTCACTAGAAAGGAAGCTTTAGAACAAACAATTAAAGGAAAAATTGAAGAAGATTTTGTTGGATAAGGAAAAGGAATGGAGGATGAAAATTTGAGCCATGTGGTTAAAAGAGGGAGATGGAAATACACATAATTTTCACAGAATAGCCAATCATAAAAAATCCTTAAATACAATTTGGGAGATCAAAAAGTCAGATGGTTCTTCTACAACCTCCTTCCAGGGTATTTCTAAGGAAGGTTTCAATTACTTCATAAACATTTACTCCTCCCCTCAAATTACCCATATCCAACATATTTTAAAGGTGGAAAACCTCTTCCCACGCTACATTGACCAAGAAGGAAACTATTCACTAATGGCAGAGGTTACAAAGGCAGAACTCACCCAAGTCTTTTATAACTTGCAGAAAGGGAAGAGCCCTCACCCAGATGGATTTCCAATTGAATTCTACATTGAATGATTTGACACAATCTCTGATTATCTCCTTATTGTAGTGGAATACTCCATATCCCCTCAACAAGTTGATGCTCCTTTCAATTCCACCATCATTACTCTTATTCCAAAGTCCAACTCTCTAAACTCCTTTGATCTCTTTCGTCTAATATTTCTTTGTAAATCCATCTACAAAATCATCTCAAAACTCATTATTTTGGTACTAAAAGATGTTTTTTTAAATACCACATTTCAAGTGAACAATTTGGGTTTCTCAAGAATCGTCAAATACATGAAGCAATTGGCCTTGCTTAGGAAGGGTAGCACTCCCTCCATTCAAAGAAACAAAAAGAAATTATATACAAATTTGACCTCTCTAAAGAATTTGACAGAGTAAATTAGCTATACCTTATACTTATACTAATCCATCATGGCTTTTTTCATGAATTTGTTACATGGATCATGAACTGCATACTTCCTCCTTTTCCTTTTTAATCAATGGAGTTGCAACCCCATTTTTCCATGCTTTTTTATGAAACCAACTCAAAAAATAGAAGAAAAGAGAGATCAACGCCTTAGAAATAGCCACTTCGATGGGGCAACCTCCAATACATTACATAAATGAAAAATTCTTGGATGATACAAATGACAAAACCTCCTCTCTATATATAGGAGTCCATGGGGCCACAATGTAATCCTAGTGGGGTCACAATGTAATCCTAGCCAACCTAACAATAATAATGTAAGGGCACAATAATAACAATATGGGGGTTACAGGGGTACAACAATAACAATAAGGGGGTTACAATAACAACAATAAGGGACTATACTAGTAATATAAGGACCTAACATGCTCCTCTCCTTCAAAAAAGTGTTGTCCTCAACGCTTGAGTAGCTCTAGGTGCTTCTATATAAAATTCTCATCCTCCCATGTAGAATATTCAATGGGTAAGTTCTTCCATTTGATGAGATACTCTGAAATTGATCGATTTCATAGCTGTCGAGTTCTTGTTTACGTGCTTGCTTCAGGTTCCCATATGGTTTTTCCTTCCTCATCAAGTTCTGGAAATATTGTTTGAACTGGAAGTTTGTCCCCTATAACCTTTTTTTAAGCATGAAACATGGAAAACTGGATGCACTTGCGAAGAAGAAGGAAGCTCCAATTTGTATTCCATAGTACCAATCTTTTGCAACACTTTGTAAGGACCATAGTGCTTTGGCGATAATTTATTATCCTTCTTAGCTTGCTTGAGGGACATTTGTTTGTATGGTTGTAGCTGTAAAAATACCAAGTCTCCCACATCAAAACTTCTCTCACTGCGATGTTGATATGCCTGTTGTTTCATTCGATTTTGTGCCAAATTTAGGTTATCCTTTAAGAGTTGGAGAACTTCTTGTTGATTCTTGATGTCATCCTCCACTGCTTGAACCCTAGAATTTTCCCTTAAAGAAGATGTGATGGACGGTGGATGATATCCATAAAGTGCCATAAATGGGGTCATTTTTGATGCAGTATGGAAGGAAGTGTTATACCACCATTCAGCGAGAGGTAACCACTTGACCCATTTTTCTTACTTATCAGATACAAAACAACGAATATATCCTTCCAAACATTTATTGACTATCTATGTTTGACCATCGGATTGAGGATGATAAGATGAGCTATGAGCTAGTTGAGTACCCAAACAAGAAAATAATTTTGTCCAAAAATTTCCTGTAAAAATGGGATCTCTATCACTTAAAATAATCTTCGGGTTTCCATGTAGCTTTTGAATTGTTTCCATAAATGCAAAGAGTAACCGTACTCTGCTTTAAATGGATGAGACAATGCACAAAAGTGTGCATACTTGTTTAATTCTATCAACTACCACCATGACATTCTTCCTTCGTACTTAGGTAAACTCGTGATAAAATCCATCGGGAATCTCCTCCCAACGTTGACTTGGAATGGATAAAGGTTGTAGAAGACCCGAGGTCTTAATTGTCTCAACTTTATTTTGTCGGAAAACCAAAAATTCTGCCACAAAATTTTGAATATCAGATTTAAGGCTATCCCAAAAAAAATCTTTCTTCACCCTATGTTAAGTTTTTAAAAATCAATAGTGTCCTCCTAAAGGAGAACTGTGCAATTCCAAAAGAATCTTTTGTTTTAGTTGGGAATTCTTGCAAATATATAAGTGATCTTTGTACTAACTAAATGTATCATATGTACTAGGATCTTGCTGCAAATTTTGAATGAGTGTCCAAACTTCTTCGTCCTTCCATCTATCCCCTGCCTAGCGCATCCAATCCGCTGATAATAGAAATGGTACAAAGCAATTCTTCCACCTCTTCATCCTTTCTTGAGAGTGCATCTGCAAAAACATTTAGCTTCCCTTTTTTGTAGATGATTTCAAAGTCATAACCCAACATCTTTGTGACCCATTTTTGTTGCTCTTCAGAAAATAGTCTTTGTTCCAAAAAGTGTTTAAGACTATCATGATCAGTTTTTACCTTGAAGTGTCTTCCCATTAGGTAAGGTTGCCATTTCTTTAGTGCATGTAGTATTGCCAACATTTCCTTCTCATAAATAGCCTTTTGTAAATAATTTCGATCAACAACTTTCAAAAGCAATGGGTCTTCCTTCTTAGCATTAAAACAAGACCAATTCCATTTCGAGGCATCACATTCCACAATAAAGGTTTTTGTGAAGTCCGGTATAGCTAATACCGGTCTAGGCACATTGCCTCTTTAAGATGTTCAAAGGCCTTAGTTGCTTCAGGATTCCATGAAAATGCATATTTCTTCAATAATGTTGTTAGAGGTGTCGCTATTCTCCCATAATTCTTAACAAACTTGCGATAATACCCTGTTAACCTGAGAAATCCTCGTAACTAATTTATGGTTGTGAGGACTTTCCATTCCTTAATGGCTTTAATTTTGTTAGGGTCTACCTTAACACCCTTGTGAGATACAATATGACCCAGATATTCCACCTCTTGTACTCCAAAAAAACATTTGGATGTTTTTACATATAATTGTTTCTCCTGCAATAGTTTGAGCACCCTGTCAACATGTTCAACATGAGCCTTCCAAGACCACAGAGATTAGTATATCATCAAAAAATACTAGCACAAATTTTCTAAGGAAGGGTTTGAAAATGGAATTCATCAACCCCTTGAAATGTATAAGGTGCATTGGTAAGGCCAAAAGGCATGACCAAAAATTCATAATGACCCTCATGAGTTCGAAATGTTGTTTTTGGAATATCTTCAGTCTTAATTCTAATTTGATGATATCCTGAACGAAGATCCAACTTGGTAAAATAAATTGCTCCATATAATTCATCCAATAATTCATCAATCACAGGAATGGGAAATTTATCTTTAATAGTGAGCTTATTGAGCTCTCAATAATATAGACACATGCGCCATGATCCATCCTTCTTGTGCACCAATACTATTGGATCAGAGAAAGAAATTTGACTAGGCTGAATTATACCAGCCTCTAACATTTCTGCAATCATACATTCAATTTCACTCTTTTAGACATAAGGATATCTATAAGGCCGGATGTTTGGAGGAACACTTCCTGGAATCAAATGAATAGCATGACCATGATCACGAATAGGTGGGAGTCCTTTGGGAGTATCAAACACCTTGGAATGATTGTCCAAGGCTATTTGTAGATCTGGAGAAATAGATGATTTTGATGTTGGAACTTCTAGTGAGCATAATTATGTAATTACGCCTCGTTGTTATTTCTTCAGAAGCTTTTTCATGACATTAGAGCTTATTATATTTCTTTTCTTCCCTGTGATACCCCATAATTCGATTTCCTTTCCTTCCGAAAAAAAAAACAAAAAAAAACAAAAAAACAAAAAAAACAAAAAAAAACAAAAAAAAAACAAAAAACAAAAAACAAAAAAACAAAAAACAAAACAAAACAAAATAAATAAATAAATTTAAAAAAAAATAATAAATAAAAAATAAAAATAATAAAAATAATAAAAAATCAAGAAAAGTTCTTGAAAATTAAAAGCTACAGTCCCCAAAGATTGTAACCATTGTACTCCTACTACAATATCAGCATCTCCCATTGGGATGGAAAGCATTTGACTATTCAATACATATTCCCCCATGGATAGATTGATATTATGGCATTTTCCAGAGAAATTCATAGTTCCTCCATTTTCAACCATCACTTGATATTCTGGTGCTGGGTATAGGAAACAATTCAATTCCTTGGCTACCTTACAATGAATAAAATTATGGTTACTACCCGAATCAATAAACACTATTACCTTTTTCTTCTTGATATATCCTTCTATATTGAGAGTTTAAGGAGTGGTAATTCCTACCAATGCATTACATGATATGGTCGAACTCATTTATTCTTTTTCTAGGGTTTCTTCCTAGTGTATATCCTCTTCTTTTGAAATTTCTTTTTCATTTTCTTCCTCCTCTTCACAATCTATGTAAAATAATTTCTTCTCAGCACACTTATGACCTTTAGTGTATTTGCTATCACAACTGTAGCAAAGCCCTTTTGCACTTTTTTCTTCCAATTTTTGTGGTGTCAACCTTGTAGGTTGTGGAAGTCTAGGAGTATCAACACTTCCATATTTATAGATGTGAGTGGTAGGCTTCCTTGTCGCCATAATTTTACATTCAATTTTTCTTTCCAACTCCGAATGCCTTTTTTCGAATCTCGATTCCCAAACGTCAACTTCATGTTGGATGTTATCCTTTAAAGTCCTCATGAAGACATCAATCATGTTCAAAGATGGAATACCGCCACCCTTATATTCAATTTTTGGAAGTCCTCAATGTGCTCCGCCACTGAACCCTTTTGTTTGAGATTTATCAATTGGCTAAAGAAAGTGTTTCTCTTTGTATCCTCATAATGTGCTATCATTTCCTTCGTAAAAACTGACCAAGTGAAGAAAAAAAATTACGGGAGCAAAGCCATCGATACCATACAAATGTATTTTGTTCTAAATGTAAATTTACAATGCGTACCTTTTATGTGTTTTGCACATTATTGAGATCAAAATATTGCTCCATCTGTAGTATCCATGTTACGAGATCCTTGCCATCAAACTTCCTCATATCCATCTTTGGAATATGGTGGTTCTTTAATCCAACATTAGAGTTTGAGAAATCACGATTAACATTTATTTTATTCTCATCATGAGTTTCCTCTACTATCTTTTCACCATTAGGAATCATTTATTGTATCAACTTTGACAAACCTTCCATGTCTTCCTTCAAACCTTCCATTTTTTCTTCCATACCATTCTTCAAACCATCCATCAAAGCTTCCATGTCTTTCTTCAAACCATCCATCTTAGCTTCCATGCTTTTCTTTAAAACATCCATTTCATTTTTTGTTGCTCTTTGCGAGAGCAAATTTTTGTGCACTTGCTCTTGTAATTTTGATAAATCATGTTGCAATTCTTCTTCTTCATGAGTCATAGTAGAGTACTTTGAGGGCTCAATGGGTGTTTAATTCTTTTTAGGAGGCATTTTAGAACCCAATACTGATATCTATGCTCAATAGGCCTTTGGAATCACTTAAAAATTATTTTTCAAACAAGATTTATGCAATTTGAAAAAAAATACACACCTTTTTTTTATTTTGAAGAGCTCGATATTGAAACTGAATTATCTCTATGATTTCGGATATTCAATATCTTAAATTCGGCCCTGAATTATTCCTCTGAATCTTCTTTCGAATGCCATAGGTCTGGCCTGATTTGGATTCTTGAAGACAATGGTATGCCCAATCTCCTACGATGACCTAATTATGGACTGGTTCAGTAGAGATAAATTGTACGACTTGCCACGTGTCATTGTTTCCTCCTTCAGCTCTGAAATTGATATCGAGAAAACTAAAATCCGTGTACTTGTGGCCAATTTTTACAGAATCCCAATCCAATGCTCATAGAGAGAGTTATGATGTTTTTCCCACGGTCACCTCTTTGAGATGAAATTATGGATCCTGAAACAATCCTAACTTCCACAGATCATATCTGCCAAAAAATTGTGAACCAAGATCTGAAATTTTTACTGAAGGTTCCTAAGACTTTCAGCTTCACACTGTGAACATTTCAGCGTCTAAACCCTCGTAGAAAAAAATTTATAGCGAAAATACCGCGATGACCGGATTAGGTGAAATTCAGGAGCTTGCAAAAATCCCTAACTTCCACAAATCATATCTCTGAAAATATTATGAATCAAGCTCTAAAAGTTTGCGATGATGTTCCTCGGGATTCCAGCTTCGTACTCTAAAAATTTCAGCTTTTAAACCTTCGAAGAAAAAAAATTATAGCAAAAATTCCACGATGACCTGTTTGGAGCAGCGAAACCCTAGAATCCAAAGCTCTGATACTAAATGTTATGAAACCAGCTCCAAAAGTAGAATAAAAGAGAGATCAACGCCTTAGAAATAGCCACGTAGAGGGGGAAACCTCCAATACATTACATAAATGAACAATTCTTGGATGATACAAATGAAAAAACCTCCTCTCTATATATAGGAGTCTATGGGGCCACAATGTAATCCTAGTGGGGCCACAATGTAATCCTAGCCGACCTAACAATAATAATGTAAGGGCACAATAATAACAATATGGGGGTTACAGGGGTAAAAAAATAATTATTGGGGGTTACACTAACAACAATAAGGGACTATACTAGTAATATAAGGACCTAACATGCTGAAAGAGGCTTAAGTGAGGGGTGTCCTTGATCTCCTCTCTCTTTCTCCTTATTGCTGAAGGACTCAACAAATTAATATCGAATGCTAAGATAATGGGAGGTTTCAGAGGAATTTTTATCTATCTTAGATGCTTTCTTTCTCATATGTTATTGGTAGATAGTATTTCAATCTTCTCATAAGGGAACTTTCCACATGTGCTTGCCCTTAAATATCTTCTAACCTTTTTTTTCGAAGCAACAAGAATGAAAATAAATATTTAAAAACATTCCATATATGGATGGAGGATTTTGAATGAACTTAAACCTACAATTGAAAACATATTCTCTACTTCTCTCTGCACTTTATCTTCAGGACTAAAACATTTGGGTTTTATCTTAAAACCAGTCAATTATCTCAAATCCGATTGTCATTGGCTATTGGAAAATTAGATCCAAATGTGGTGCAACAAACGACTCTTGAGAGCAGGGCATTGATCTTGTGTAAGGAATTCATGGAGGCCATTTTGGTCTTTTGGGCCTCCTTATCTTGGATCCTATTGGGAATCCTTCAAAATGTGCAAAAATTCATTATACGCTTTCTCTGGGAGGGTGGGGATGAAAACCAAACACTTTCTCTCACATCGTGGAAATCCATTGCCTCTCCAAAGGATTTTGGAGGTTGGGGGCTAAAAAATATCTTTTGGTTTTTTAAATCTTTGGCTACAAAAGGAGTATAGAAGCTCCTTCATGGAGAGGGTTTGTGGGCTCATTTCATGCATCAAAAAATATGTCAATCCTCAATCAATGTTAGAATGGATTAGACTCCCAAAAATCTCTCCAAGGAATGGGCCAATCATTTGGAAAGTAATCTCAAAAAAAAATCATATTATCAGTGAACACCTCTCTTAGAAAGTTGGAAATGGAACAAAGATTAAATAAGGGAAGGGTCCTTGGATTGACAACCAAAATAGGTTTATAATGTCGGCCCCATTATAAAATTTCTCAATAAAGGTGGTTGCTATCCTTTAAATCAGATAGCTAGAGGCCTGAATAGAGGATCTCCTCCTCGAAGGAGACTTGGGTGGCATACATTCAAGCCTTGAAATTCTCCAACATTTCTCTCTCTGACCAAGGAGACAACCTTATATGGTCCCTAAATCCCAGGGGGGTCTATTCGCCAAAGACCGGATATTTATCTCTTTTATGTTCCCTTGTCTCCAATGATATCCCATGGTGGAGGAAAAAACTCTGGAAATTAAATTTCACTCCCAAGTATATTATGTCCATGTGGCTCCTTTTTAAAAGCAAGGTTCCTAGTTGGGACATCTTATATAAAATGTATTTCATGGACCTTGCATCTACCCTCTTTGTAGATTTGACTCTGAGACAATCTCACGCCTTTTCATTCATTGCCCTTTCTCCAAGGAAGTATGGAGGGAAATAAACTCCCTATGAAAACAAAATTTCTCCTAGGAAGTAAATACAGTTTATGAAAATATAAAAATTTGGGTTCATTCTATTTTTCCTCCAAAGTACAAGGTGCTCCCCCTATTAATAGCTTGGGGTTTTTGGCTAGAAAGGAAACCTTCTCTTTTCAAGGAAAAAATCCATTTTTTTCCTAGAACTACTATCAACAACCTATCCTTAGCAAGTGACTTGAAGCCTCCTCTGAGGACCTTATCTCAACCTCCTCAATAAGAAATCTGCATTGACACATCTAACCCTTAGGAACTTTTAGATGGGGAAGCATAAGGATCTCCCCCTATGAGTGGATTTGGGGAGTTCCAAATGTTAATTCTTCTATAGCCTTTGGAATTTCAACAAATATTGGACATACCACAAATAACTATGTTGATTTATTTGCTCTTAAACATATTCTACAACTTGCAAAATATCAAGGCATACAAAATCTACACATATATGGGGACTCTATGGATATCATAAAATGGATGAAGGTAACTGCACAATTACAAAATTATACAATTATTCCATTATATCAAAATTTTCTCCTTAAATCTTCCTTTGATATTTCCTTTGATAATGTATATAGGCACAAGAACTCTGAAGTAGACTCCCCCTTAAAGACTGGATTGGATCTAGACAAAAGCACATGTAAGGTTTCAAAAAAAGAAGTGGGTCAGCTCCAACAATTTCTCCTTGACCCTTGGTCATAGTTGATATTTTTAGTTTCTATTGTGGCTCAAATCCATCTAACAGTCAACAAAAATAAAAAATAAAAAATTATAGAAATGTATTGTAGAAAGAAAAGCAGGTTTCCTCTTGAAGGACTGCTTTTTTTGGACAGGCCCTATGAAGAATTTCCTCCCAAGCTATTCACCATATGATTCTTAAGGGCATATACACATGTAATTTTGTTTATATTTGAAAAATATAATTTCAAAAAAAAAATCTAGGAAAAAAGAAGCTATTTGTAGTAGCCAATAAATTCAACATGACACAATTAATTCCTTGTATGAAGACTATGATTGGATAAGAAGAAACTAATTTTTCTAGAAAATATGGGTAAACTTTGGACTTATTGAATCCATTATGTTAGGCATTAAACGTAGTATATTTCTATGTTTATTATGGATAGCATTACAAGGTATTAAATATTTGAACAAAGAGGAGGGCAACTCTTTTCACCCTTTGAGTGATGGAAAATAGAGGGATTGAACATGAATGTGCTTCATTTGTTGAATGGGTTTAACAAAGGGCATCCTAATAACTAGGGTGAAATACTATCATATACGAAACATTGTTATCATTAGAAAATTCATAGTTATAGTAGTAAGCCACCATTTTAAATGTTTTGAGATTTTCCCTCAAGCACTCCTTCACATTTTCTTTGCACAAACAATTGGAGAAAAGTTGATGGATCATGATGATGACTAAAACATATCCACTTAGTTCTTCGAGAGAATTCAACATATGCATTGGCATGTGGAAGAACATTTGTATAGGGCACATCAAAGGTATAAAAAGAGGTGTGACCAATGCAAAGTATTTCATTAATTTTAGGAAAGAGATATGGTGAAGTCGCATCTTAGTAAGAAATGCACACAAAACCTAGGGAAGAAGTTAAAACCGATAAAGTATGGTCCTTTTGATATATTCTAGCAAGTTGGAGAAATTAATTTTTGACTAGATTTGCTAGCACATATAAGTATCTATTATATTGCCAATGTAGAGAATTTGAAACCTATTGAACCTTCCATGCTCAATGAAGAGGAGGAAGAATTGTTAGTGGTGCTAAAGGTTGAATTTTTAGTGAATTATGTGTAGACTAAGTTGGAACAAAATGTTGTGTTTTAGAGGAAGCTTCATGAAAATTGTAAGGGTAGACAATGGTTGTTGAGAATTGATCTAAATGGCCAAGTGCTTGCAAAAGAAAAATGGTATCTTTTATAGGTGGTGCAAGACAATTTTCTTTGTCTTCTTGAGGACTGAAAATTTTTAGGGGACCAAAAACTCCTAAAATGGGAGGTTCGATCCAAAATCTGATCAATCAGAGGAAGACTAGGGATTGAAGGTAGAATTAATGGGAAGAAACTAGAGAGTGAAGGCAATGTTGACTAGAAAAATATCAAATAGTAAAGGTAAGATTGGATAAATGTGTTGATTGAAGGAAGTCTTCAATGATTGTCATTGTGGTGCTTGCGATGGTCACTTATCTAGGGTGGCCATTTCCCTTAGGCACTTTGGTCCTTCATATTTAGATCATTGCGTTTGTGTCATCAAACAATGTGAAAAATATCAAATATTTATATCCAAAAAATCATGCACCCCATGATCCTTTACATCCATGGGTGACTATTGATCCATTTTTCAAATGGAGGATCAACTTCATGAAGTTTCAACCATCCTTTATTAATGGCCATAAATACATCATTATCGCTTTTTATTGTTTTTATCAAATGAGCGAAAACCATCCCTACATTCTAGAATGATGGATACATGATGGAACTTACCTGCCCATTTAGTTAAAGTCTAATAATGTAAAACACTTCTAAAATGATATGATGACAACCTTAGCCTCCATATTAGAAATTAAACATGAACATTCAACTCCTTGCTATCTCAAGCTAATGGTCAAGTAATCCTTGTCAACGAGGTCAGACGATGCTTCAAAGGATGGTGGATAAACATAAATCTAATGTTGTAAGAGCTAGAGACCCTAAAAAGGGTTACATCGCTATGAAAATGAGAGAGATTACACATCCACACCCTTTTATCTTGTTTGCATTAGTGTTCTAACTCATTGTTATAGGGGTTTTTTATCACCTTAAACACAAATGCCTCGCCAAAATACTCGGTGTTTTCCCAAGGTATTCTTCTTCCCCTAAAACCCATTTTGTTATTTAGAATGTCATGTGAGTGAGGTTTTCCATAACTACAAAAGCCAATAATTGCTATGCCAATATAACTACTCACTATTTCTTAACTTACCATTATTAAAATGAAATTTAACCTTTTAAAGAATCCAATAATACTCAAGTAAAATACATGCCTTTCAACACTAAAAAAAAATAAACCATATCTATAAAATAAAATTTAAAATAACAAAATTACTTTCAACACTTAAAAAAAAAACCATATCTATAAATAAAATTTAAAATAACAAAATTAAGATCAGTTTTCCTTGTATACCTAATCTTAACTTTTTAAAATAACCAAATCAATCTATAAATTAAAACTAAGCAATTTATCTTTTTTCCTTCAAAATTTAAGTTTTGT
The DNA here is from genome assembly GCA_034641835.2 of Pinus albicaulis. NCBI lineage: Eukaryota > Viridiplantae > Streptophyta > Pinopsida > Pinales > Pinaceae > Pinus > Pinus albicaulis. The sequence continues at coordinate 538,033,060 of CM076570.1, forward strand.
TACACCAATTTGTCACTGTTGAAAACCCAAATGCCCTCGAGACTCACAAAAAACTTAAACAAGAATACATCTATATTTATGCATGCATCAAATAACTCTAAAAAATTGTACATCATAAATACCAAAAATAAATATATTGATTTAATAGCACCATATATTTCAAATACATATTTGGTCCCAACTTTAAAAAACTATATGGCCTCAAAAAGTCAGGGACTACACATCTTATAATTTGTCCAAGTCCAGCAAGTCCTGTGTACTATTTCCCACCCGTACAAGTGCTAATCCCACAACTTCGTGAGAGGAACTTCGTTTTGGCACAAAAATTATATCCACTAGTACCAATGAAAAAAAACAGTACACATAAAAGAGGTACTCCTTGATCGCATAGTCTAAAATGGTCGCGTTTTCACCTAGAATAATCCGGCAATGATTTTCAGAAAATCTGGTAAAAATTTGCTCAGAATTTTGTTTACAGTTGTTAAACTTTAATATTTTAAGTGCTCTAAGAGTTTTTGATAGTGTTGAATCCATTTCCAACATCAAAAATGGATTCTAAACACTCCAAGCACCTGATTTTTCAAATTTTAATTGACCGGATTTTGGCAATTTTCTACCGTCCAGACTATTTCACGAGCTCGGTAGACAACTTCCTCCTTGATAGTCAAGCTCTGGAAACAATAATGGCAAATCATATACTGAATATAATATGGCATATTTTCAACATAAAATCTTCATAATGAATAACAAAACAAGGAAAGCTGAAAGGCAACTCGGCCCTGCCTTGAGCCAGCTGGAGTTGGAGCAAAGGATTTACAAACAACTGTAATAATGATTCTATTGTTGTACTAATGAATCTATGAATCTATTACAAAATCATAAAAGAGAACATAATATCAGCGGTAGTGACTGCTTTCACCGAAACTGTGTCAGCGGTTGTGACTGATATTTTGTGCAAGATGGTATTCGGTCAAAAGTATTCAGACAAGGAGGGATATGACAGCCGAGGGTTCAGGCCAATGGTTCCCGAGTTTTCTTCATTGCAGGGTGCTTTTGAAATTGGAGACTTATACCCTACTTGAAATGGATGGATCTCCAAGGTCTAGGTCGTCAAGAAAAAAAGATTCATAAAAGAGAAAATGTATTCCAAGAGAAACTCATACTGTGGGACCATCTAGTCCAAAACGATCTGCACGAACCCAGGGATTTTGTGGATGTCTTAGTTGCAGTTTCCTCGCATATTTATATTAAGTCATCCAGTTCCAAATATCAGTTTAACCTGGGCATTCAATTATATGGTATATTGTAGGATATGCTTCATGCTGGAACTGACACTACCTCTACGTCCCCAGGATTCAACTGGTAATCGTGAATACTACCTAACCGAGTTTCACACCCTTAATAGGAATAATGGTGAAACAGTTTTGGAGTTTCCAGTAGATTCTGTAAGTTGTATCATCCCATCCCATAGATTTGAAAGCCATGTGAGCCAGCTGTTATGGTAGCCTATGCATTTGCCTTTGAGTTTTAGTTTTCCCTACACTTTATAGAAAGGAAATCAACAGACTTAGATGTTATGTTTCATGATGCTGAAGCCCTGTGATAACCATGCATATCTGCTTTTTTCGGTATGTCACTAATCATGGATTGTGAATCTGGTACTAGTCAGAAATAAGAGTAGCGATGGTTGTGGAGGTTTTCAAATGCGTTTAATTTATGCGGATAACTGCACATATTTAAAAATTAAAAATTAAAATTTTAATAAAAAGTAAAAAAAATAATAAATTAAATTAATATAAAAGTAAAAGCAAAAATACATGTTACCCAAACCTTGCATGCGTTTGAAATTTCTTGAAAGAAGATGTGTTGGAGCTATTGAAATCTCTTGAAAGAAGACGTGTCGGAGCTATTGAAATATTTTACAGTTGTCCTCTTTATTTGACATAATTCACTGAAATTTGTATTCTGCATAGAATGTTGGTATTGACACTTTCTTGGACGCGTCCTCCAGGGTGGGGGACACACGCTTCCTGCTCCCCACGCTTCCAAGATGGGAAAATTTCTGGGGAAACTTTTCCCACATCTTCTTTTTGGGAAAACTTGGGGAAACTCTAGGGGGTGCAGAAACTCTAGGGGGTGCATGGGGATGCAAGAGGGACGCATCCCCAAATTTTTTCGCTAATAAAAATTTTAAAAAAAAAAATTGTATTTCACTGTTTCCTATGTTTATTTTTAGTTCAGTTTTCTATGGCTATTTTAGACTTCAAATGTCATTGTCATATGATGAATTTAATTTTTGATGTGCATTGTGTAGTTTCAATTGTCAATTGATGAATTTAATTTTGATGTACCTTGCATAATATTAATGCCCATTGCCAAATAATGAATTTAAATGGAACATTGCATAATGTCAAATGATATATTCATTTTAATAATTTATTTTTAGATTTACATCAATGATTGCAAAAATGTCAAGCGATAATTTTACTTCACAATAGTCTAAGCGATAATTTTACTTCACAATAGTCTAATACGAAATAATGATCATATTTAGATGTACATTTCATAATTAATAATTAGATGTACATTTCATAATTAATAAGATTTACTATCTACTAATTTAGTTATAAAAATATAATAAGATTTACTATCTACTAATTTAGTTATAAAAATATTGTTGAGATTTTTTTTTTATTTTTTTATATATTAAATTTTTATGGCTCTAGCGTCCCCGTTTCCTCAAAATTTAGGTATTTAGGTATTTTCCTTTGAGGTTGCTTATATATGTCCCCGTTGTGCGCATCCCCATTCCCGCGTTTCGGAAACTCGGTAGAACATTGACATATAGTGTATAAACACCTACTTGTATTGAGTCTCTGTCTATCTTTTGCTGCCTGGAGTATTGTTGTTTTTTTTTTCTTTTATAGGCTTGTTCCCTGGCTCTTGCAGCCCTCTGATGCGGCCAAACTCCTCCCAGCGAGACAACGAAATCGTAGCAAGAATGCTGCCTATGTGGATCATTCAGGGCTCCCAGCGAGAAATGGAAAATTGTAACGAGAGCGTTGGTGAGGGAATTGAACTCCCGACCAGACAAAGGAGCATTCACCAGGACTTCGAAGGAGAAGAATGCGGCACATTTCACAAGCGAGGTAGTGTCATCGTCCACGTCCAGTTGTGACCTATGTGATCATGAAGCGTGTGTAAAATCTGTCCAGAGTCTTTAATTTGCTTAACATTTTTCTAGGGGAGGGGATTGCGGATGGAGCAATATAAAATTCATTTGCATGTAAATACTTAATATGTAAACTTGACTTGAAGAAAATTTTTGCTGACATGGGAATGGCGCACATGCAATACTTTAAACAGTCTAGAGCTAAGTGTTATGAATTCGGTTCGTAGCAGTTAAATTTCCAGAATTTGGTGGCAATCAAATACGACAAATTCATAATTTTAAATGCCATTGCTAGATATTTTTGATAGTTTTGTAATTTCTGCCAAGGGCGTGAGTGAATTAATAAGCGCACACATTACTTGCTTTACTTGTTATATGGTTGAAGATTTACTTGCTTTCTCAGGTTAAACTTATCGATTCTTGTCACAAAATTTTAGAGTATCTAGAATTTATGGTTTACAGGATTCGGTATTTACTCGAAATTAACATTTAGACTTGTTCCAATTGATATTTAACTTGACAGTCGACAATGTTTTACTTGCTTCTGAGTTATTTGGCTTGTTTATTTAATGCATATCATTGAACATGCCAGCAGATAGGAATCCCTCTTATGGGTTCCTTTCGTATGCTCAGACACTAAGTTCTATCAGTCGGAAATGAACCACTATGACCTGTCTTAGCGAGGAAGGGTTAACTGTTTACCAGGTTCTAGTTTTATATTATAGGTAATATGGTGGTTAAGTCTTAATAGTTATCCGAGAGCAATAAAATTATGGTTCCTTTCCAGCCACGATAAAGACTTGGCACAGTCACTAGATTGAAGCTTGCCAGAAATAAGCCCTTCACTCTAAGTTGCTAGAAGGCTGCTAGAAGGAAGCCGCTGCTGCCAGAGGGAAGCAGTTGTTGTGAATGCAGTCACGTCTGGCAGCAGTTGTTGTGAATGCAGTCACCAAACTACAGGTAAGTAGATTTTCTGGTCTTAAATCTTTAGAGGTCGTCTTAATTAAATGGTTTTATCAATTCTGAAAGCAAATTTTAAGGCTTTAAACTACATTAATAGAAAATTTTCATTATTTAAACCACATTAATATCAAATTAAATTAATGTATGAAATAACTCTCAAAAATTCATTTCCAAAAATTAAATTGATTACTGAAATTTTCCTGCGAAATACCAGCAAAAACAGTATTTGAGCAATGGTAAAGCTTGTGCAGCGACAAACCTAGTGGAAATACTGACAAATACTTTGATTTGTTGCTTGCAAACTCGTAAATCTTGCTGGTTTCAGAGAAAAAATGATGAGGGAAACTTCAGCATCATAGAGAACAGAAAGCTAGAGCGATTTCTTTAGCAGCTCGTTGTTGCGTTTGGAGAAGGAAGCATGTCGAATATGAGGGTTTTGAATGCGTTTCAGCTCCAACTTCTTTCCCATTTTGGAGTAGTTTCCAAAATAGAGAAATGTATATCCAGCAGTTTCAGTAATTTTTCTTATCTTCACAGCCAGAACCATATTTATGGTCTAATTTCATGGCACTTCGGAAACCCCAGTTACGACCCAGTTGTCCTGGTAGATGAAAAGCTGCTCTCGTTTTAGATCCTCCAGTCCGAAGCACAGATTTAGTTCCATTCTTTGGGAAGATTCAGTTCCATTCTTTGGAGATCTCGTCCCCGCAGAATAACTTCGGGATAGAGATCGAGAAATCTAACCTGAGAAACACCTTCAAGGAGAAACGCCTTCAAGGTTAACAACTGCTTTTGAAATGCCATCGATGTTTCTATGGCCTTTGCCTTTACTGCTTCTATCTGAGGCAAATGGCGTGGCCGGGAAGATCCTTCGTAATCAGTGTCAAGATTAAAACATGCAAAAAGCCATGTGGCGGGTATGTGGTTTCTGCGTGTGGCCGGGTAACTAGGGTAGCTGGTAGCATAAGTGATATATTTCAATAAGCATAAGGAGCCATATTTTTCAAACATTTTCCAGCATCTAATGTTTAAAATTAATGCTAACATTAGTTTGTGTGAACTTGAAAAAATTAATGCTAACATTAGTTTGTGTGAACTTGAAATTCTCATTGTATTTCATTGTTTTCTCATGCTTAAGCTAAGTTCAGCGTCATACTTGCCTCGGTATGAGGCCAAATAAGATGAAAATTACACTGATTGGTCAATAGAAAAAATCCTATATCACTAATTGGTCGAAGAATGTGGTGGGAACATCATACAAAACAAACCATGTTTTATAAGTTTTAAGCTCTATTGATCTTCGTGCAAAGTTAAAAGACTATATCTATTTCGATTGCTATAGTCCCTGGCGACAGGGACTAAAATGTAACCCTTACATTTAAAAAAAAGTCATAATCATGTAAATAAGTTTTATTAATGAGTTAGTTTGTATACAAACTTAAAATTTTATAATAATATTTTAATATGTAATATTTATAATATCAATAAATAAATAAATGTAAGTGTCAATTTTATCTAATGAATTAAATATAATTAGATGATTAATTAGGATTATTTATGGTAAAATGGTAATTTGGGTTTCAAGTTTAATTTTTTCTTTTTTAGATAAGGTTTTCTTTTCTTTTTTAATACAAATTTCTTTCAGTTAATTATAATATATTTTTCTTAAAGAGATTTTCTATCTAATAATTCAAAATTTTACCTGTCTCTAACCCATTATAATTTAGACCCCTTGTTATTAAGAAGGTGCTCAAATGATGAGGCACAATATCTACAAATGCATAGATCTTTGTTTTTTCTATCAATATATAAAAAATAGGAATTTTTAGGACTAGAATAAGATATAATTCTAAGTAAAATGAGTGTTTATGTTGAATTTTCCATATGCTCTCGACTTGGTTTGAGGCTAATCACGCACACAAACACACTAGGAAGCCTCAACTTACAAGCACGAAAACTTCAGCAGCGAAACCAATTAAGTACACAAAGATTTGAGTCCAAAGCTCAATTATTTTATTAGTCCATCAATAAAATAATCATGGGGATCCCATACTAGGGATCACGACCCTTCAAATCACTAGTACAATTAGTATACAAAATATAGAATATTAGGGCTTGAGATCTACTTCTTCAAATCTTCAATCCACCTAAAAGACCAATGAAAAATATAACCAACTTATTTCCTGATGTATCCCTTCTAGATTGGCCCTTTCAATCATCTTTTGTCACTAACACCTGGTTGTTCTTTGCCATCTTCAAAACATATAGAGATTTTCTCCATTAAACCTTTGTCACACACCACTGCTCACAAGGTATTTGACCCATCAAATACATTGCATATCAACCTTCAGAATATCAACTACTCACAACAAGTTTCATCCTTCAAACTCAATACATATTAGCCTTTAAATCAACTCAGTTATTCATGTTGAGAATTAGGTAGGGCTAAGTTTAATTCAAATTCTCTACTTGATAATTACTTGTGAGCTTACTTCTTTTACTTATGTATCTTCTTCTTGGCTTATTGTGTATTTCATAAATTCAATTATCAAAAACACAAGAGACACAAATTTAGGCTCTTCAAGCCAGGGCCAAAACCTCTCCCTCCAGGAGAGGAAAACCCACAAGAAATTCTTCTTATAGACTTTTAGATGACAAGTACCATGACCACGACACAGGCCCTTGACCATTATATGCCTCCAAGACCTTGTCACTACTTCTTCAATGACTCCTTGAGCTAATTATTCTTTCCTACACCTTCCTGCATCGATCTGCACCGTTCAGCACCAGCCTTAGAGAGCTCGGTCTCTAGTCCTTGGTTTCTCCTTCACTTTGGATCCTTCTTGGCTTCTTCTTATCTAGATTTATACCCAAGATAGTGGTACAAGTTTTTGTACCTTGGATCCTTCCTTCTACACATTTTTTCTTGTTGCAACCGTGATCTTTACATTAATTTCAAACCTTCCTTTTCACTTATATCATAGTCCTTGATTTGAATCTCTTCTTTGTTGAAATTTCTATTATATATGCATCAAACTGCAATTGTAACCTTCGCTCCTCGCTCTTTTCTTCAATCCTGAAGCTCACACTAAAAACAGTCATGTTCTCTGCACTAAACACAGTTCCTTCTTCGGACTAACCACAGTCCCTTCTATGCACTAGCCACAATCCTGATCTTGCACTAATTGCAGGTGTATATCACCGAATTGATCTCAGACTAACTTATCTACCTAAATGAGCAGCAACTCCTTTCTTTATATAGTGTACTTCTTTCAGGGATTTATGCCGACCTTATTGACTGAGAGTAGGCTAACATGTTCACTGCTTATAGGCCGACTTGTAGAGCTTATCTTCCAGCGTGATGGAGGTTGTATTGAGGGATGGTTTGAGAAGTAGTGCTAGCATCATACTTGAGCCATTTCTTCAAGGGTATATGACAAGGTCTTGAAGCATACTTCTTTGACTAGACTCTTCATATACATGACTCTTAATTAGTACATTTATGACAAGATGACAAATCCCTAAAAGACATCAGACCTATAACCAAAAAACTTTCTCATGAAACCCATGAAGCAAGCATAACAAAAATACATTTTATTATCTTTGTCTTCTTCATTACATAAATACATAATTACATAGTCAATATGAAGACCGAACCTACTTTCACTTTCCAACACTCCCTCTTAACTAGGGAGGTATTCATACAGGTACATGGTCACTTTCAAATTGAACAATTTCATAAGAATAATCGGATTTGCAATCGCATCTCTATAGCATCATATCAACCAGCATTGTCCTAGTGCAAGGCCTTGACTAACAGCCCCATCTCTCAACGAGACAATGGGATACAATGTTGGCCAAACACATGAATTATAGACACCATATTCATTATCTCTCCAAGATACATACTCCACCCAGATGTTCCCCAAGTATGACCTTCTTGGACTATTCTTCTCTTGGGTAGCCAGCCCTCAAAGAATATCGGTCCCCGACTACTCTCATCTTGAATGCCCTATCTCATTCTCAAAGAGTATCGAATGCAGATGATTACCCAATCCTCTATTTTGTCTTCTAGGTGAAGACCAGAATGATGTGTTTATTCATTCTCTCCTCATGACCTTCACTAATACTTACGGATGTTAGTCCTGGTCTAGTGCATGACACGTGAATTAGAGAATCATATATGCCACTCCCTCTTAACTTAGTAAGGACATACTTCAAGTTTCTTCCAATTAAGAAACTTACCACCAGGCACCCTCTTAACCAGGTACTTGCAGTAGCAATGGTGAGGCACCCAGTTTCTCATGAAGAATTCGTCCCCTCGATGTCATGGATTTCGATATTAAGGAATCTTCAACTTTTGGCTTCATAGAGCATAGATCATCCATCACTTTCATCCGTGAGTCATGCCATCCATCTAAAAGTGATTCATCAGTCCTTCTCATTTGTTCCACCTTTATGCCATTTTGCTTTACATCGAACCATCTCCCAAGGATATTACATCCTTCCACATGATTGGCATCCTTGTATAAACTTATCCAGATAGACATATACATATGAAATTTTAAATCAAAAGTTACCTCAGTAATGATCTTTAACCATGACATCTTGAATGCATCGACATCCTCTATTCAGATTGACACATCTCCTAAAGATATGTCTTGTCAAGGGTCTTCTTTACCATACTTCTATCAGAGTCCACATATCTTCCTAGGAGATCTCCTAGTCACATCTTCTTGGCTTCTGAATGATAACCGCATCTTTACATGGTTGCACTTCATGATCTCTTCCATTCTTTCTCCGCACAGCTTCATCCCCCGGAACTTCCAGTTACAGTTCCTTTTTTGTATACAACCACCTCATATTTCATATGAGGAAATATCTAATTTTATCTATTAATGGCAACCGATGCACCTAGAAGATATCCTCCTTCATAAATCATACTTCTAAAGATAGAATTCCATTGCCTGCAACCATATGACATGACTTAACAACATCCAGTGTCAGCACATAGATATATGTACCTCATCATTTTCCTTTTGAGTCATCTTGCAGCCATTTTACTAGAATGAAGAACTTCATTCCCTTGATCTGCTTCGTCAATATGTCATCATGTTCTAAGCCATGAATTTTGCAAGATAGAATTCCCGATGAAACCTTTTGATTTCCTTCTAGTCAGTGAATCCAGAGAGGACTCTGTTAGAAAAAATGCCAACACCTGTTTCCATATTGATTATTGAATGATGACCCTTGATCCAGATGAATTTCTTCCATCAATGTTGTTATCAGTTAGGTTCCCAGGAGCTACTTCTTCAAGTTCTCCTTCCATTCTTCTATGATTCTATTAAGATACTCGAGTTCCTATCATACCATTTTACAACCAACAAAAATCACTTAAAGAGAAAGGTGATCTCAATCATAATAGAGATATTTTGCTTCTTCTTTCTTAGATTTATTTGCATCAAGTTATTCCCCTTCATCTATGACATGGGCTTCTTCCTTTATCCTCTTTTCCTTCCTGGATTTAGGACAATCCATTTTATAATTCCCAAGTTCATTACATCCAAAGCATCATACTTTGTCCATATTTCTTCTTTTATTCTGAGGATGAAATTTATTGAATATTCCTTTCTTCCTAGACATGGCTACAAAGGCCTGATTCCCTTCACTTGATCCTGTATCAACTTTGGCTTTCAATCTTGTTTCCTCTATTTTATATAGAGACCATAGATCGTGGAATGGTGTTGCTTCTTTATTCCCATATGAGCTTGAAGTGAAGTTTCCCCATTCTTCCGATAGAGCATTCAACACCATGGTAGCCATCTCATTATCGGACATTACTTCTCCCAATTCCTACAATTGGTCTCTTATTTCATAAATCCACATAAAATATGAAGTAATTCCTTCCTCTCTTGACAATTTCATCTTGTATACTTCTTGTCTCTGAGAGATTGCTTCTCCTGCAGTACTCACAAAGAATAGCTCCACCAGTTTCTCATATATTTCTTTTGCAGTTTTCAGTTTTGATACATAGGGTATGAGTGAGTCCTTAATGGATTCTATGAGAATCCTTTGGGCTCTAATTTCTCCTTTCATTTATTTGGCATGAGCTGGAGCATCTTATTTTGAGGGTTGAATAGTAGATCCCTCTATGTAGCCCATAACTTAGTCTTTGATTAGATTCAAATCTGTCCTCTTCTTCCATGCACTAAAGTTTGATGACCTAACCAATTTGTTGATTTCTTTGCAATAAGTCATTTTGACAGATTTAGATAAGGTCATAGATACTTAATTGAATAGATTGACCTCCTCTTTATAGCAGCTTCCTTAATGATGATGAATACGAAGTTAGGAACTCCCTATTAGATTGAATTCTCCAATGTAGATGTCTTCAAAGTTATTGGATAAAGTTGGATGGTGCTTGATGATTTTATTTCCAACAATTTCTTAAATATAAATCTTTAATGGAAAATATTATATCCTTGATAAGTGAATCTTTTGAATGAGATTGAAGAATCTTCCTTGGAAACTGATTTGACTTTTCAATGCAAACTTTGACCTTGACTTGCTTCCTTGAGTGTCTCCTTGTCAAGTAGCCCTTGTCTTCAACACCTTCGCACTGATACCATGTTGAAAATTAGGTATGGATAAGTTTAATTCAAATTCTCTACTTGTTAATTACTTGTGAGCTTACTTCTTTTACTTATGTCTTTTCTTCTTAGTTTATTATGTCTTTCATCAAGTCAATTATCAAAAAAAAAAGAGACACAAATTTAGGCTCTTCAAGCCAAGGCCAAAACCTCTCCCTCATGGAGAGGAAAACCCACAAGAAATTATTTTTATATACTTTCAGATGACAAGTACCATGACCATGACATAGACCCTTGACCTTTATATGCCTCCAAGACCTTGTCACTGCTTCTTCAATGACTCCTTGAGCTGATCCTTCTTTCATGCACCTTCGTGCACCGATCTGCACCATTCAGCACTAACCTTAGAGAGCTTGGTCTCTAGTCCTTGGTTTCTCCTTTTCTTTGGATCCTTATTGGCTTCTTCTTATCTAGCTTTATACTTAATACAGTGGTACATGTTTTTATACCTTGGATCCTTCCTTCTACGCATTGTTTCTTGTTGCAGACCTGATCTTTACATTAATTTCAGAACTTCCTTTTCACTTATATCATAGTCCTTGAATTGAATCTCTTCTTTTCTGAAATGTCTATAATATATGCTTCAAACCATAGTTGTAACCTTCCTTCCTCGTCCTTTTCTTCAGTCCTGAAGCTTACACTAAAAATAGTCTTGTTATTTGCACTAAACACGGTTCCTTCTTCGGACTAACCATAGTCCCTTCTGCGCACTAACCACAGTCTTGATCTCGCACTAACTATAGGTGTATATCACCAAATTGATCTCATAATTGTCCAAACTTATCTGCCTAAATGAGTCGCAGATCCTTCATGGAATTAGACCGACCTAATTGACTGAGGGTAGGTCAACATATTCACTGCTTATAGGCCGACTTGTAGAGCTTATCTTCCAGTGTGATGGAGGTTCTCTTGAGGGTTGGTTTGAGAAGTAGTGCTAGCATCATGATTGAGCCATTTCTTCAAGGGTATATGACAAGGTCTTGAGGAATAATTCTTTGACTAGACTCTTCATATACATGACTCTTAATTAGTACATTTATGACAAGATGACAAATCCCTAAAAGACATCAAGAAGAAGTCTTTTGACCTAGAATAAAAAACTTGCTCATGAAACCCATGAAGAAAGCATAACAAAAATACATTTTATTATCTTTGTCTTCTTCATTACATACTATTACATAGTCAATATGAAGACTGAACCTAGTTACACTTTCCAACAATTCACGGTGGATTAATCCTTCAAGGAACATTGTATATCAACCATCTTAGCTAGTTTTTCATCAATCCTTTGATGAACAAACTTCAGTTCTTCAACTCAACAACCCTTCTTTTCTTTATCAAAACAATTATATCCCTCTTCGATGGCCTCACATCGGCCCTCAGTTACCTCAGCCTATTCTTCCTAGGGTCTGAGGCCTCTCTATTTTTTCTTCTCTGTCTGTGGCCTCTCAATCTATTCTTCTCTATCTACGGCCTAATATATATAGCCTACGACCTACACAAAGGATTGTCCAACTCTTTGAGGCCCTTTCGACTTATCTAAAGCAGATAATAGAGCTTCGACCCTCCTGGTCCCAACAAAACTGAGGCTCGACCTCATTAACACAGTGAACAAATCCTTCCTTTAGCTCCATCTAACCAACACAGATACACGTCCTCTTAGGGTATAATTTTAGAACATAAATATGCCATAAACTTTTCTTCTAAATGTGGCTACCCTTGAAGATCAGTGGCCCTCCTTAGATTGATTTGCATTATAAAATATGGGTTTCTATGTGTGTTATCTTTGTTCTTATTCATGGAAACCCTTGCTCCCAACCCTCCTTCAGCTTTGTTCACACTCGGCCTCCTTCAAAGCTTCAAAAACAAGATGAATCTACTACATTGGCCTATATCAGGCCCTAAACAAAACTTAGCCTGATCTCCAGCCTTTCAAAACTTCGGACCTACTGCATTTCAGTTGATCTTTGACTCACCATCTCATAACAAAATTACAGTATTCTCAAGGAAATCTTGGCCTCCATGAGAAAAACTCGGCCCTCCATTAGGGAACACCTAGCACAAGAGAAGTCATGTCTCTCTTGCACACAATGAGCTTCTCCTTTGGCTCCTCCTCTATTTATCCTTTTCTTTGGGGTCACTTAGGAAACCTCTAGACTTAGGTTTTTAGCCTCTCAACTTGTTAGAATAAATAATTCTTTTCTTTAGGTCCAAAAACCCAATTGTGGGTAAATTTCCCAACCAACACACTTTGGTGGGTATCCTTTTTGGAAATCCCTTCCAAGCTACCCAAAATTCCAATGATTTACAACCATTCTGCAAGTAAAGGCTAAAAACAAAACATTTGAAAGAGATACTTGGTTTATGAAAACAACATAATATCATGTAAAATTGGCCATTTGGCTTCAACTCTTTGTAAAATTCGCCATTTTTCAATTAAAGGGTGGGAATAAAACATTTTTAAGAGAAACTTGGTTTATGTGAAGTGTTACACCATATGTTGTATGGGGTGTTTGAGGACCAGATTAGGACACTTTGCAAGATGACATCCATGGACTTTCTACACACAAGTGGAAAATCTTGGGGGATCACTATTATTGCACATCTTATTTTTTTCTACCTTCATTGTTTACCTAATGATTGGCCAAATAATGGGAAAGGTGGCATTGTTACAAGATGACCTCAAAGTATGATCTTCATGCTTCATTGCTCATTTCAACTTATGAAGTGTATTAATAATATATTGTATTATTTGTGGAGGTTGCTTCAATGGAATATCATGTATAGTCATCTTGTTACAGGTGATACTCCATGATTAAATTTTGGTGAAGAAATCTCATCTCTCCTATATTGTGCTCATGATATTCTTGTCATTATTTTTTCTTGGTCATTTTATGATGAGTTCAAGCCTTTCCTAGTTATGGTGTCCTTAGCTAGGGGGTGTACTTTGTAATAACATGTTTAAATGCATAATCCATCCATTATTGAGCCTAGGTACCACTCATTATGTCATCACATTTCTATTTTTCCTAGACAATTGTCATATCACCCATATTCCACCATTTACCCACTAAGATAGAGTGCATGACCCATATTCCCATATAGTTTTCCTTCAAAGCTTAACTCTCATTTGGTATATTCAATAAAACCATATTTATCATGTGTGAACATGTCAAAGTGATTTAGGTATTTTACTACTGGTTAATCAGGCCCAAACCTAAGGTTGAAGCACCTTTTTGACCTACTTTATTATTGGATTTTAAACCTTAATCAAAGCCTTATTATTTGTGCTCCAATTTAATTAAAATAGAAAAAGACTAGGGAATATAACTTCTTGTGCATGAGAAACACAACTTCAATGTATCACTCCCCTAAATATATTTTTGAAATTACCCTCACGTAATATCGACGGGATTCTTTTAGCCTTGTTCACACTCCACTTGCCACTTCTATTTACTTCATCGAGCACACACATTAAGGGGTTTGTTGGGTTTACACATCCTTTGAGGGTTAGTTGTGTATATTCCATCCCTTCATACCCAATTTCACACTATTAAATAATAATTTTTCATGTGAAATTATTTTGTTCAAATTTTTTTTTAGCCTTCAATAGGATATTTGACTTGGTACTTGAACACATTTACTGTTTTGAGGAGATTCTTTAGACATTATCAAATTTGAATGGAGTAGTCATCACATGGATACTATTATTCAATTCCATGGACTTTGTCACTTACTATTTTGAGAGTGTTATGCCTCCCTAAACTAACTACTTTCTATTAAGAGACATTTCATTGTTGAAAAAAAAAATTACTTCTTAGAGAGCACACTTGTTAAGGACCTCTATTGTTATTTTAGGAAGTGGTTACAATTTCAGGGTACCATCCCTGAGGGTACACTTCTCTTGAACATCATTGGATAATTTATTTCTTAACTATGCACCCTAAGTTTTTTTTACTCACACATGAAATAATTTAATTGATATTTTAGGACCAATCTAAGAATTTGCAATTTTATTTTTAAATAGTAACTCATCAAACATGATCACCAAAATAACATTATTTTATTTTAGATGGTTGAACCTAGAATTCTATAAATAAAATACTCCCCTTATTTGTAAGGTGGTTGTTGAGTGAACTATTATATTTCTCTTATTTTGGAAGCATACTTTTGAAATGTATGTCTTCTTTATATATGTGAAGCCATTTATATAAGAATATTTGTTGGTGATAGAGCTTATGAATGCAAACTAGAGAATTGAACAAAGGCTATCAAGGAAGAAACTTACTTGGAAGGTTAATAATTAAATGTGACTATTTTACATCCTTTAATTTAATATTGTTTGCATTTTAGTATTTTCTAATCTAAATATTTTAAAAATATAGTGACATGAACTAACAATATTTAAGAAAAATAAATCATTCGGTTTACTGTAAAAATAGATACTACATTTGGATCATTTCCTTGCTTGGTATTTATTTTTTCAATAAAAGGGCTGTATAGCTTATTTAGAGTATCTCGAAGGTGGGTACATATATAGAGGGGCAACCTCCATAAATTGGAAGGAGTGTGGCCCATTTAAAGTGGGGGTCGAAGTGGACACCAAATGGAACTCTGCATGGAGTAAGGTACACTTGTGACTGTAATTTGATTTGGTTTGTTCATGGGAGAGGTTAGAGATTATGGCATTCAGTGTGTGGGAGTTCGAAGGAGGACATGTCATCCTACACTTAGCCATTAGGAGTAACCAAGTGACAATTATGGAAAATACAAGGAGGTTGATGGCATATTATGACATTGGTTGGTCCAAGGATGCAAAGAGAGACTGACTTGATCCTTATATAGTTGGTTGTTTCACTTGACACACTCGGTTCCTGTGGGAAATTTCTGTATTTTGCATACATATTATTCCTCGAGACAAAGAGCATATAAAACTAGAGGACCAATGCCAATATGGGGATCGAGATAGCACCACATGGAGTGGAAATAGTCTTCAGCTGGAAACTAGTCAACTCAAAGTGTACAAATTCTAGTTCATTACAAACTTGGAGGAGAAGTATTAGGTTATCATTAATTTTCATCTTTGTCCTGAAATTTTCCTCAATGGTGAATAATCTATTATTGATGTTCTTCCTAAATTGTGGTATCATTCTATTCTAGGTTTGTTTTCCTTACCTGAGACTTTTAAGCCTGGAATTGAATCTAGACCTATGCACATTTACCTTTCCCTCTTGGCCTCACTAAATGGGATCATGCCTCCCTGGCTTCAATCCTGTCTACCCTCGTCTGGTTTAACTTTCCGTTTTATGTTATCCCCCTCCTACTCCTCCCTAATTATCCCTCTGTTGTTTTTTATTGTGCTTATTTACTTCCCTCTTGTGATACTTTTTCCAAGTTAGGCTACTCTTGGTCACTCGACCACATGCAAGGCATCATCTTTCTCACAACATGGAGGGAGGAAAGGGTGATTGGGTCCCTCCCCTAACTCCAACTCTCCTCTTCCCTTTACATATCTATCCTAAGCCCAAACAATTATTAAAGAAACAATGGATAGGTATGAAAACATCATTCCTAAAGTGGTTCAAAGAGAAATCTCTAAAGTTGAAGACCAGGCCCGACAAATTAGAAGGTTTATCCCTAACAGAGAAATTTACAGAGAAACTAGTGAATGGATTCCTAATGTAAGCATCTCTACCAGGGTACACTCATCTTACATGCAAACAATCAACCTTTATAGGCATATTTAAACTCTCATGGGGATATTTCTTACAAAACAAGCTAACACCCAAGAAGAACCATTCATTTGCATGGTTGAAATCATGGACAAAGTTGATAGGCTCGACAGAAAAGTCTCAAGGCTAGCCAAGAAATTGGAAAACTATGACTTCCCCTCTTCAGATAATGATAGTGAGAAACAACCATTTATCCCTGTGGACTCCCCTCCTGAATGATGATCAAGTGAGTTAGTTCTCTTATGAAAAACATGTTTTATAGAGAAGTTATGTTCATGTTCATCAATTTAATTTTTCTATTATTTTTTAGTTATAATTTCATTTTGAAAGACAATATGGTTGTCCATAGAACATTTAACAAAAAAAAATTGAACATATGCTACTAGTGTAGATTCCCATGTGGCAGCAGACCAATAGCTGAAAATATTTTTCTATATAGCTCACTTTAAAAAAAAGAAATATAGCTTGTTTAAAATAGCCCATCAATCCTTGATTATAGACTAAGTTAACCTCTCATTATGATAGAAGTAACCCTATCAACCCAAGAACTAGTTTCCCCCTCTCTCATCCATTTAATTTTCTTTTCAAACTTCCAACTTGTTAGCTTGCTAATATATATATATATATATATATATATATATATATATATATATATATATTGTTTGTATTTTAATTTGAAACTAGGTTAGACTATAAATACAACTCATTATAAATTTCATTTTAAATTTATGTTTTAATTTTAATGTGATTTAACACAAGTCAAAATCATTGATTTCTAGTTATTTTATTTGAATTCAGACTCCAAACTTAGGTCATAATTGTGTGTTCTTCAATTACATTAAAAAAAAATTCAACACTTACATTTTGCCTCGAAAACAGATTCTTTATATCAAGAATAGATAAAATTCTAAATTTATTATTTTTTTGTTGGCTTGACCCACACATAATCACCAATTACGCTGGTCCTGAATTTTACATTTTGAAAACTTAAAAATTACCAAAATGTCTAAACTATCTAAGGTTTGAATATTGCATTTTAGGAGCACTTTTCAACATCATACAATAAGGAGTTAATTCCAAATTTTCCATTTAAACCATTGTAATAAAAAAATTATGCATTTTGCATCATTTCTCATTGTTGCAATTAATTTCTAGAATCTGATTTTTGAGACACATTCACTTCATATTTGCATCATTTACTTGATTATCTCCTCAAATTTCACATATAAATCTGAAACAATTATTCAATAAGACACATCAAAGATTCAAATCTGATACAAGTCAAACAATCCAAACTCACATATCACACCACTTTGAAACCTGGTTTGGAACCACCATCTGTAAATCAACTTGAGAAATACTTCAAAAAAGTTGTAAACAAATTATTTGGTTCAATCAAACTTCATTGATTAAATATCATGATATTTTTAGTCATCTACTTTAGAGATACCCCGCTTTGAGTTGGAGAGGAACCAACCATATGAGTGAGGAGACACCATTGGAGTGATAGTGGATAGTCTTCCACAATAACACAAATTAACACATTGTACTTGAAACTTTCACACATTATCGAAAAAATTAGCCATTTGGGTTCAACTTTTCATAATAGTCACCCTTCACAACCTCTTAAGGTTATAATTTGGCTGTATTTAAAATTTACCTTTAACAACCAACGAAGTTATTAAATATTCCTCTTAACTCTGTAAAACTCAACATTAACAACCCTTGATATAATCCAACAATGAAATTTTGAATCATAGGGAACGCACGACAACATGTTAAAGTATTTCAAATACACAAGAGATGAAAGAATGCACCACTTCTGAAGATTATGTTCAAACATAGAGACGGGAAAGGAATATTAAATTGTTTAAATATACAAACCTTGGGCTACAATTGAAACTAGCCCTTAATGATCATAACATTTCACCATTAAAACAAAATTTTGGACATGGGCAATTTTCAGTACACTAACCTTGAAAAAGAGATTCATCAAGACGACTTAAAGAATTCCAAATGATATTAGATGAATAATATGAAGATGAAAGGAGGTGGTGCCAAGCAACTTGTTAACACTCGGAAATTTTCTCTTGGTTGTAGGAGAGAAGTTTCCAAGGTAACCTTTTCACTCCAACTTGTAGATTGAAGGTTGACCCCTTCAATCCAGAGAGGGCTCTCTCTGACCTTTACATTGTGGCTAGATATTTAGATAGGTTTTGTTGATGTAGGGTTTGGTTGGGCCTGAAATCAATAGCTCATTGGGTGATGGAGTCAAATAGCTAGGGTTTAGTTAGGTTTACCAAGATAGTTGGTTGTCCGACCAAGATTGATAAAGGCAAGGTGGATAGCAAATCCTAGACCTTTTCCATTTGTTGTAGATGGATGAATAAAAAGAAGAACAATCCACTACAATAGGGCATACACAGTGAGTCCTATGGTAGCTTTAGAGGCTCAAAATGGGAACCTTTGAAAAAATTAACTCAGAGCATCAAAAAAGAGATGAATTTGGAGTCAATTAATCTTTACCAAACATTCAGAAGGAATACATTTTTGAGATTTTTAAAGTAGAAACTGAAAAAACATAGAGAACATACATACTAAAACCAACTATTGCATGGATCTTTATATCACTGGTCAAAATCTAATGATCTTGACAAATGAAGTGAATAAAGCATTCAAAAACACACCAAGGTAACATTTTCACTGCAACTTGTAGATTGAAGGCTAGTCCCTTCAATCCAAAGAGGGGTCTCTTTGACCTTTACACCGTGGCTAGATCTTTAGATAGGTTTTATTGATGTAAGGTTTGGTTGGGCCTGAAATCAGCAACGCATTGGGTGATGGAATCAAATAGCTAGGGTTTATATAGGTTTACCAAGATAATTGGTTGTTCGACCAAGATTGATAAAGGCAAAGTGGATAGCAGATCCTAGACCTTTGTCATTTGTTGTAGATGGATGAAGAAAAAGAACAATCCACTACAATAGGGCATACACAATGAATCTTATGGTAGCTTTAGAGGATCAAAATGGGAACCTTTGAAAAAATTAATTTAGAGCATCAAAAAAAAGATGAATTTTGAATCAATTAATCTTTTCCAAACATTCAGAAGGAATACATTTATGAGATTATTAAAGGAGAAACTAAAAAAACATAGACAACATACATACTAAAACCAACTATCGAATGGATTTTTATATCACTGGTCAAAATCTACTGATCTTGGCAAATGAAATGAATAAAGCATTCAAAAACACACAAACAGTGACTATATATTTTCATAAAACCAACACTTTCTCCATATTTTTCATGTAATATATATGATAATACAATAGAGTTTCAGAAACACAATTTGTGAAAAGTATTAATTACAATAATCCTCAAGATGAAAAATAAATGGATCTGAAAAACCTCTTCACCCATCTTTAGTTTTCTCTCTAAGTCGAATTTGATGAGGTGGCCTTCAGTTTTATAGGAAACAAAATTTCAAAAAATATGGCAAACTCCTAAAAATAGGGTCCAAGGGTGCATTTGGTTCTTCCAAACCATGACACTTGTTAGAAAACGGATGGAGGTTTTTGTTCATTGATCCATTAGATAAAAAAATGTCTTGTGGTTTTCGAAAATTCATCTTCCTTTGTTCAAAAACTGCTTTTGAAAACAATGGCTAAAATAGGAAAATACAAAATTACAAAATCTGTAAAAATAGGCCTCAAACATTGCTCTGTAGTTTCCAAATCATGAGATTTGGGTAAAATCTGAAAGAGGATTTTCAAAATCATCCCACTCCCAAGAAAAACATTTTTTGGTTTTTAAAATTCATCACCACCTGTTTGGAATATTTGTTTGAACAAGGTTACTAAAACAAGAAAAAACATAGTGTTTTCATTTCTTATTAAATCACTTCTCTCTTTTAGGTGGTAAACTTGTTCCCTTTCAAGATTGATTTTCCTTATGTTGACTACTATTCTTTGCACTTCCTCAACCACAAAAACCTCTGATATATGACCGTTGTTTATCAAAAAATAATTTACTTCTTAAAGATTAAACTAAGTAGGCCAAAATGTTGAGGGACCATAAGGGTTTGTGTAATACTCTACCCCATGAAGTAAACTAATCATTTTTCTATGTCTTTTGCAGCCTGAGCAAAGATGTCTAGCTTGTCCTGACTCCTTGTTACCCTTCTAGCAGGTTTTTGTGTACTTTTGTCAGCTTCTAGGGTTTTTTCCTTCTTTTCAACACACTCTGCTTTCCTATGTCTCTCTTTCAGCTTGCCCTTTTTTCTTTGTGATGCTTTGTTTTGTTTCTTCCTCTTCTACTACAATTTTCCGTTGGCTTCTAGTCTTCATTTCATAAACTTTAATCTTTGGTACTTTCACAGGGGCTTCATCATGTTTTTCAACATGAAGGTGACTAGATTCTTCCTTAGTTTCCCATCTTGCAAAGATTTTGGTGTTGTAAACACTTCTACCAACTTTGAAACACTCTAACTGAAGGTTGTAAGACACTAAGCAAATTTTCTATGCAATAATACTACAAAACTGGGTTCGCTGGAAAACATTGCTTTAGGGAAAACATAGCATATTAGGGTTTGTTTTTTTAACGGCTCTATTGGGCATGAAAACGCGGGTAGTTGTCCCATCATGAAGGAGGAGGACTAATACTTTATGAATCAACACTTGAGCGCTCAAAAGAATGGGATTAAAGGGTCGAAAACCGATTTTTAAAATTTTTTGAAACGCGCTATGAAAACATTTCATAGCACTAGGTCGAAATTTTCACTATAGGTCAAGACACTACGAGAAATTTAGCATAAGCTTTAGGGTTAGGTGAAAGAAGTTTACTGACACATTTTCCTAGGCTTAGCTAGCAAACTTTTCAAAAAATACAATACCTCCTTTGCATAATTATGACCTTGCAAAAGATGCACTGAAACATTGCCTTGAAATGAAGGTGTAAACATGATGCTAACAGCTGGCTCCAATGGGGATATTGTCTCCCCAGGTGGCAGTAAAGAAGACATAGACCCTGTGCCTGATCCATTGGGTTGCTTCCAAGATTTACCCTGCAACCTGTAACATGACTAGTGGCCCGCGATCTAACCGAGTCCAATCCTTATTGAAAAAAAAAAAAAAAAATCTGAAAACCAAACTACCGAAAAGATGTTGAAACTCATGTTTGCCCTTATAAGCTTATTGCACACCTCTATTTACACTAATCTGTTGAAAGTACGCCTAAATAGGTGATACGAAAATTGCAATGCAACCAGGTAAGGAGATGGCCACACTAGAATTCTGCTCACACCTTTCGTAAGCAGACATAAAATTTAAATGATGGAAACTCATAACGAAAATTGAATCCAATACATGAGCTTATGAACAAAACAAACTCCACCTTCACTAACGACCGCAATAGACTAACTAAAGGATCATGGAAAACATACAAATTCACCTCTTTTTTATGAGCAAACATAGTAGAACAAACTTTATCTACAGTTGTTGGTTGTTGTTGCTTTATACCTTGATTCTCAACATCGTTCTTAAAAAACATGGCAGTGGATTGTTCATCATTCTCATCAGAAAAATACTCTATACCATCTAGAACAAGTTCAAATATGACAACCACATCATGTGCATTAAAAACACTCTCTTGTTCATCAAACAATTTTGATCTTGCCTCATTAACATTCAGTAACATTGTTTGAAAATTGTCAATTTGACTTTCAGATGAATGAAGAGAAATAAGTTCTTGTACATGATTCTCTTGCGAATGTGAAAAAACACCAATATGAGCATTTCCACAGTTTTCAGTAATTTCATTATGAGACAAAACTCAGAAAATGATTGATTTGAAAAGGCAATTGTTTGACTATCCTCATACTCTTGGTCACATAAAAGTTGACAAACCTATTGCATATCTTCATCCATTTCAGGGGATGAAACATGATTGTCTACACCAAGAAGTTGATCTATTACATTTTCAATCAAGGGAGAAGCTCTAATCTACTGAAAATTGTTCTAATTATCACAACAACTAGTTTCTATTGTCTCTTGTTGAGAAGAATATTCATTAAGGGCTTCTATAATTTCATCATCCATAAGCTCCTCATCATCATAAATATCTTGCAAGTACTAAATAAAATCCTCACAATACTCACAACAGTTTTGGAACAGTGACAAAGAAGGATGAAATGTTGCATAATACTCCAAGAATGTTGTGTGAAAATATTTAAGAGAGTATAAGCTCCCCGATTTTAATCTCTCACACCATATTCTAGTTTTGTCTACGAGGGTAGCCATAAACATCTTCATTAAACAATCCTCATGAAACTTAATCCCAAGCTTATATATATGTCTATGAAACTTAAATAGATGCAAAATTGCATCATCTCCTTCCTGATAATTGAACTTTGGGAGATATGTTTTCTAGTCTATGTGGGGCAAATGGTTTGGAAAACCATGAACTTGTGAGCAATACATAGGAGCATACCTTATAGATTTGTAAGCTTCCATGGAAGGCATCTTCGTATTGTAGAGTCGCCAGTGACACTTTAAATTCTAGATCTTGCTGACAATGGAGTCGTCAAGACAAATCAAACAACCAATCCGTTATCTAACTTTATGTCTGCCTTCAGAAAGTAGATCTAGTCTTCAAAGTAGTTATCGGGGAGATAAACCTTTCGTATCCTCAGTATGGTCACCAAGATGTTAGCGCTCAAAAAATTTCTCTTAGTTGTAGGAGAGAAGTTTCCAAGGTAACCTTTTCACTCCAACTTGTAGATTGAAGGCTAGCCCCTTCAATCCAGAGAGGGCTCTCTCTAACTTTTACACTGTGGCTAGATCTTTAGATAGGTTGTGTTGATGTATGGTTTGGTTGAGCCTAAAATCAATAGCTCATTGGGTGATGGAGTCAAATAGCTAGGGTTTAGATAGGTTTATCAAGATAATTGGTTGTCTGACCAGGATTGATAAAGGCGAGGTGGATAGCAGATCATAGACCTTTGCAATTTGTTGGATGAAGAAAAAGAAAAACAATCCACAGCAATAGGGCATACACAGTGAATCCTATGGTAGCTTTAGAGAATCAAATGTGAACCTTTGAAAAATTTAACTCCAAGCATCAAAACATAGATGAATTTTGAATCAATTAATCTTTTCCAAACATTCATAAGGAATACATTTATGAGATTATTAAAGGAGAAATTGAAAAAACATACAGAACATACATACTAAAACCAACTATCGCATGGATCCTTATATCACTGGTCAAAATCTACTGATCTTGGAAAATGAAATGAATAAAGCATTCAAAAACACACAAACAATGACTATATCTTTTCAGAAAACCAACCCTTTCTCCATATTTTTCATGTAATATATAGGAAAATACAATAGAGTTTCATATCCACAATTTGTGAAAGCATTAATTACAATAATCCTCAAGTTCCAAAATAAATGGATCTGAAAAACCTCTTCACCCATCTTTAGTTTGCTCTCTAAGTCGAATTTGATGAGGTGGTCTTCAACTGTTGACTTGGCATTTTTATAGGAAACATTATTTCGAAAAATCTGGCAAACTCCTAAAAATAGGGTCCAAAGGTGCATTCGTAACTTCCAAACCATGACACCTTTTAGAAAACAGAGGAAGATTTTTGTTCATTGATCCATTAGCTCCAAAAACCTCTTGTGATTTTCCAAATTTCATCTCCATTTGTTCATAAACTACTTTTGAAAACAATGACTAAAACAAGAAAATACATAATTACAAAATCTATAAAAATATGCCTCAAACATTGCTTTGTAGTTTCTGAACCATGAGGTTTGGGTAAAATTTGAAAGAGCCTTTTTGAAATCAGCATGTTCCCAAGAAAAACCTTTTTGGTTTTTTAAAATTCACCACCACCTGCTTGAAATATCTGTTTGAACAAGGTTACTAAAACAAGAAAAAACAGTGTGTTGTCATTTCTTCTTAAATTACTTCTCTCCTTTAGTTGGTAAACTTGTTCCCAATCAAGGTTGTTTTTCCTTATGTTGACTTGTATTCTCTGCACTTCCTTAGCAACAAAAACCTATGATATATGACTAGATTATATCAAAAAATAATTTACTACTTAAAGATTAAACTGAGTAGGCCATAATGTTGAGGGACCATTAGGCTTTGTACAACAAAACTAGGGTTTGTGTAATACTCTGCCCCATAAAGTAAACTAATCATTTTTCTATGTCTTCTGCAACCTAAGCAAGGATGTCTAGCTTGTTCTTACTCCTTGTTACCCTTCTAGCAAGTTTTTGTGTACTTTCGTAAGCTTCTATGGTTTTTTCCTTCTTTTCAAATCGCTATGTTTCCCTGTCTCTTCTTACTTGCCCTTTTTGCTTTGTGATGCTCTTTGTTTTGTTTCTTCCTCTTCTACTACAATTCTTTGTTGGATTCTAGTCTTCCTTTCATAAACTTTAATCTCTTGTACTTTCACAGGGGCTTCATCATGTTTTTCAACATGAAGGTGACTAGATTCTTCCTTAGTTTCCCATCTTGCAAAAATTATGGCGTTCTAAACACTTCTACTAACTTTGAAACACTCTAACTGAAGGCTGTAAGACACTCAACAAGTTACCTGAGCAGTGATACTACAAATATGGGTTTATTCTAAAAAGGGAAAATTAGGGCTTGCTTTTTAGCGACTTTATTGGGCATGAAAACGCTGGCAATTGTCACGTCATGAAAAAGGAGGACTAATACTTTATGAATCAACACTTGAGCGCTCAAAAGAATGGGATTAAAGGGTCGAAAACCAATTTTTAAAATTTTTAGATATGCGATAAGAAAACATTTTGTAGCGCCAAAATAGGTCAAAACGTTGCGAGAAATTTAGCATAAGCTTTAGGGTTAGGTGAAAGACGTTTAATGACACATTTTCCTAGGCTTAACTAGCAAACTTTTCAAAAAATAAAATACCTCCTTTACATAATTATGACCTTGCAAAAGATGGATTGATAACATTGTCTTGAAATGAAGGTGTAAACATGATGCTAACACAACTATAAAATAACAGCATTCACCGGGTGGCAAAAGTATCATGAGAGATTCCTCTACAATAAACAAACAAAATGAAATATTACTTCCCGCACCTAATGTAACATGAATAAAAAATAACACCCATGTATGTCAAGGGCTCTCTTAAATCTTACGGATCTAATAAGAATGCTTTGAAAAACATGAAATGTCATGGATCCAATAAGAATGTCATAAAATATATGAGAACAGATCAGTGTTTATCCAACATCCCAAAATAGAGAGGATGCCAAGACCTGAAGCATTGATGTGTAAAAGTTTAGGGGATATTAATACTCAAGAACATCTAAACCGAAAGGGCTTTCACTATCGAGAATATTTGATTCTGATTGCCTTGTTATCTCCTCTATAAATGCCGGTAACTAGGTTTACTATAATATTAAGTTGGTTGATCTTAAGTTGTGTCTATTGCATTTGATATGATGAAGAATTTATTTTAAAAAATATTCATTTACTCAACATGGCACAGAATCTGAACTAAATCTTGTAAAATATCTGATTATAAAGTTGACCCGTCTTCGAATGGCATTTGCTACTAAACGTTAACAATAGTTGGATATTGACACAGAGAACATGGACAAGAATTAACAATTTTCAGACCCTCATGCAAAATGCTAAGCAAGCATGGCATGCAATTCACTAGACAACTATTGTGAGTCCCAAACACACATAAAAAACCAATGTCAATGAAAACCTTTATAACTTTTCAAGGAAAGATGGAAAACACTTGTTTACGAAATGCTTCAAATTGTTTACATTTTGAGGTATATCGTCTTAGTTGTCATGCCACGAGCAGAAGTCTCCATCAAAAGCCAAGAGAAATATTCAAAATTTCTGAAAGCATGTCCAAGTATATGCAATTCACCAAGAGTAGTTATTTTACCTTTCCTAAAACATTCTCTGTGCCTAACTAAAGATCCCTGGATATAGATACATCAAATCCTTAAAAGCCTCTCTAGTTATACTAATTACAGATTGCCTCAGGAGAAAGATCAAGCAAATGCAGGAGGAGCCGTCAATGCCAAAAGACTCACTTTTTGCATCTTCAGTTAACTAGGGTTTGATATCAACAGAGAGAACATAGACAACAATTATAACAATTTTCAGATCCTCATGTAAAATGCTAGTAGGAGCCGTCAATGCCAAAAGACTCACTTTTTGCATCTTGGGTTAACTACGGTTTGATATCAACAGAGAGAACATATACAACAATTATAACAATTTTCAGATCCTCATGTAAAATGCTAGTAGGTGTGCATTCACTAAACAACTATTGCGAATCACATTGAAAGCCTAAGTAAAACCAATGTCAATGAAAACCCTTATGATTTTCTAACAAGGAAAATTGGAAAAATCATGCGTGTTTCCAGATGGAATTGTCTAAATGTTCTACTTTTGGGACCTATTTTGGTCGCATATTCACTGAATTTGATTGTATATAGGTCCAAAAAGTATAAAAGTTATAATACTCCATTTCCAAAATGCTTCTAATTTATTTATTTTTCAAGGTATAATGTCAGCTGTCATGCCTCACACAAAGGTCTTCATAACAAGTTCAGAAAAATATTCAAAATTTTCCAAATAAGCATATCCACGTATATGCAAATTCCCCAAATAAGAATAGTAAATTTACCTTTCTTCAAACCTTCCCTGTGCTTAACCAAAGAAGACCCCACAATATAGAACCATCAAAGTCTTAAAAGTCTCTATGGTTACACTATTTACAGATTGCCTAAAGGAGAAAGATCAAACAAGAGCATGAGGCCATCGATGCCAAAAGACTCACTTATTGCATCTTATCTACTGGAGGGCCCTCCAGAATGCAAACAATAGCCCTTAGAGAGGTTTGGGCAAACAGCATAACATGGTGCAAAGAATAATTCCCTAAAGAGATTCTATCAGGCCAACTGACACAATGAGAAAGGGCATCATGGCAATCAATATGAGAAACATATGGCAAATAGCATCGATTTTTCACTGCAACCCAACTAAGTCAGCATGAATTTGGCCTTTATCAAAGCACCAGCAGTAGTAATCAGGTCTTGAAATCGCCAATAAAGCTTCAGGTGTCATTTTTTCCAAATCTGACTGTCTCAATGAATTGAAGATATTGTGTCTATTGGACTCTGCAGTATTTTCACCATCCTTCTGCTCATGGACTTCAGAACGCATTTTCTTGTAGAGGCGCATTGATGCTATTGCATCCTCACAAGGGTCATGATGACCATTTTGTATCCTGTACCTGTGCCAATCATAATATAAATCATTTACTACTAATATATTGGAATTGTGAACTTAAACTTGTGACCAGTGATGACTAATTGCTAGACACTGATCATAAGAGCAAGGAATCTTTTCACTAAGAACTTCTGTTACAAATAATATAACTTGAAGGTATTATACAAATTGAACAAAGAAAACGACTTTCCCTAAAATATGGAATGCTTCGAGATTGGAAGGAAAGCACAGTACCCTAATAACGTTTTAGTGAGATACTTGAGAGAATGACTCGTCTTTCCAGTTTTGCGCAACGGTGGATACTTGGAGGTGTCCCTGAAGATGATTATATGAAATTATACATTACAATTTTATCACAAATAAAAAAGGAGCAAGGTAGTGCTCTAGCTTCTGTTTAAAAAGGGGCAGATACCTGGTGAGATTACTAGGGTATTCAAGCATTAAGCATTGCAAATCATGGTCTAGGCCATGCCCTACAAGGAGCTTTGCTTTCCCCCCTGTCAAGCGTACTCTTGAGATAGATTCACCATTATACAAAATTTGCTTGACTCTGTCTGCTACCTCCTTCACTGGCATTGCATCTGCAAGATGCTCTGCTTTTATACCAGTTATGTCAAACCTGCAATACAAAATGACACCACAATTTACCTAGTCTAGAAAATATAATTTGAGAGTTGATTTTCTACAAGAAGATAGTCATTCAACATATCACATTTCCTACAACTAACCTAAAACAACAGTTTTAAATTTTTGTATTGGTAAGGTAGTCAATGGTCACCTGTAATCTGTGACAGGAAGCTGTGGCTTAACATATGTCTGAAAGAGAACATTTTCTTCTTCATCAACCAAGCAGACTCTGGCACAGAGGTCAAGTGAACCATCCTGTCCACCACCGACCATCTCACAATCCAGAGCAACAGCAGAAGCTGGACCATTCTTTTCAGCATGGACACGCTTATTTGCCCGAGAAAGAGAACCAGCTTGAACCTGCAATAATAAGCAAAGCTAACTAGGAAGATTAGGCCTCATGTTTTCACACCCAGTACGGTATATTAACTATTAAAACAACCAATAAATTGGAACATTCTACAGTCTATTCTTAAGCTCGCCATAAACTAAAGACATTCACTTACGGACAGTGAAGCAGACTGCATTAAGCATGTTTCCCGATGAATGGAGGCTGCTGCAGGGCTATCCAGAACAGTTAAACACAATGAACACCCCCTTTTGCTGAATTCTACAGAGCATTCAGCCTTGGGCAGAGGACCTGCAACAAAAAATGCACTATAAGTTGAATTATGAATGAATATTACAGGACTACAATTCTAGCAATAAAGATCCATCAAACTTGAAATTACAGCAATACAGATGGCCATAGTATTAAGTATTAAACAGGCTTCCATAAACTAGTTATGAAAATATTATTGGCATATTCAAACAGATGAGAATATTTAAGTGTATCATAAAATTTGGGCAAGCTTAAGCACAACAAAAAATGGCTGAAGATACAAAATTTGCTTGACTTCAAAACTAACCTTTCGTCAACACCTACCACAGAGCAGAAGTCTGGGGAATCCTTTTAGTGAGATGACTATTATTTGGAGATGTTTTGAGGAACATCCCTGAGGGACAGAACCACAAGGTGCGGACTTTCCACAGCTGAGATGCCTAGTCTGATGAGGCACCTACTCTGCCAAAACCAAACAAGACTTGCCAAGCCTCATCACTTTGACCTCATTCCATGCAGAACGGGAGAACCACAGCAAGGTTGGAACTTTAACGGACAGAAATAGGAAACTACAAGAGACACATCGAAATGATTATATGCCAGATCTACTTGATTTCAAAATTGGCAACAGCAAGCAGACTTTCCTCGACACTTCCCATTGGGCCAAAGTTGGGGGATCCTTTTAGCTATGTTTCACCAATTTTCCAGGACAGGGCAGCGCAGCTGCAGGGAAACACACAAAGGGCATGTGTGGGAGCACCCCCAAACTTTAGGAAAATTCAGGGGGAACATGGGATGTCTGGGTCCCTAGCACAGGGGTCCCCATCTCTAAAATTATAAAATATAAAAATAATAATGATAAAATCACATGTCAACTGGGTTTATCTTTAGTAGTTGGGAGGAATGATTGCTATCCTCACTACCCAGGTTCAATTCCTACAAGTGACACGATGAGCTTTGTTGTAATGGCTTTGAGCCTTGTTGAGTTTGAAGCCCCTCGAGGACCGAAACATGTATATTCCTCATCTGGAATATAAAGACATTTCTCATAGAAAAGAAATAATGATTAAATCGCAACAATAACAATTCATCCATGCAAATTTATCACTGGGCAATTCAGTGGAAATGCTATAATCCTGCCAATCCTGAAAGCTTGAAAACTGCTAAGTCTGCTAAATTCTAAATGAGATATGAAAATTCAATTTCTCCATATGAAGTCTGATGAGGTTGGAAGTTGAGTCGGAACGACTCTCAAACATCCTGAAACAATTAATGGTAATGTTAAAAATTAAAGTAAAAGGATAGAAAATGTAAGATAAAGGAGAATGCTTGAGGAGTCTCATTTATCATACCTTTTCTATCCTTTTACTTCAAAAAATTAATATTATCATTAATTATCAAGGTCCTAGACTCCTGGAAACTCTAGCCCTTATTTTTTTCTATCTCCGTGGATTGAAGGGGATCACTCACACATACCCCTTCTTGGTGGTGGGGGGGAGTTTGGAGTAGGGGGGAATGTGGGTGGTGTGCTCAGACATCCCACTTTTGGGGAAATGCATCCCCAACACTGGGGAAACATTTCCCATGCATTTCCCCAAGTTTCCCCCAAAGGGGGACATGTAGAAACGTTTCCCTAGGCATCCCCCCATCCCTAGAGCGCCAGAAACGTGGGAGGCATGCTCCACACCCTGTTGGACGCATCCCCGTGGAACACTGCTTTTTAGTGAGAATAGAACCCTAATGAACAGTTTACACTATGTCCACCTCACAGTGAACCAAGATCCCTTGGCAGAGATGTCTATGATGCATGGAGACAGATCCCTGCCTCAAAACCCCATGTGTCAGATGATCCCACATTTCAGGGATCTATGAACTCCTTGGAAACATTCCAAATCTCACAAGCATGCCATTGGAGGCTGAGGGACGTTTAGGGGATTGTTCCAACATCCTCAATGTTTGGGGACTCCTAGAGTCCTAGACATTCCTCGCACTGTAGCTTTCCAGTTAGGTAAAAAATTGGACAATTGTTTTTCTAATTCACTTGGAACATGGGTCATGTTCATCTATGAAGCTATTGTCTAGACTCTAGTCAAACTTTGAGAGTGGGACCACCAGTAACAAGCCTCAATGTTCCCCTTGTGATTTAATCCCTTCAAAAGGCTAACCTGTGAAGATAAACCTTATAATTTTGAATTAAGCTTCAGCAGATAGCTAAGGAAGAACAATAGTAGTATTATGGGAAGAACTCCAAGCTGAACACTGACATAATTCTTTCAGCTGCTCCATGTTAGGTTTTTGATGTACTTCATCATTAGGTATGCATTATGATGTCTATATTGTAATGTTACTTTAAAGTTTTATCCCTGGAACTGTTTAGAATTGTATTAGAGAAATGGATTAATCACTATGTTACCAAATTTTGGGCTTATCATTTCACATATGGGAACTAGTACAGAAACCTTGGAACGCCTATGAAAAAGTTTCCCATTCTTTCAGCTGCTCCATGTTATTGGTTTTTGATGATGTACTTCGTCATTAGGTATGCATTATGATGTCTAAATTGTAATGTTACTTTAAAGTTTTATCCCTGGAACTGTTTAGAATTCTTTTAGAGAAATGGATTAATCACTATGTTACCAAATTTTGGGCTTATCATTTCACATATGGGAACTAATTCAGAAACATTGGAACACCTATGAAAAAGTTTCCCATTAGTTTCCTGTATAGAAACATTTTTAGTAATGCTCTACCTAGTATCGCCATATTATGATATTTTGATTTGGTAACTGGGCAATGTACTTGCCAACTTGGCACTTGCTTATTTCTAAAATTTGATATTTAGTGAGAACTAGTTCTAGTTCTGTTGAGGTATTGTCATTGATGGCAAAGGGTCAACTCAAGAATTCTATGGAACGGTCCATAATATGATCATGGTTATAGTTGAAGCAGTAATGTGATCATGGCTGATGGTGTACCTCCTGTCCAACAGTTGCAAATAAGTAATACTAATTATCTGTCACCACCTCCTACTCAAGCATTAAACCAGAAGATCAGTTGTTGAACTAACAGGCAGGAGGCTGCAAAACATTGTGTACAAATTCGATGTTTCGGCAAGATAGTTGCTTCTGTCGGCCCTGTTCATTTCTTAGTCAATTGCAACATTTGAGTTTATGAAACTTCATTGGAATGTGAACCCAGCAAAATGATGATTGATAATGGTCGTAAATAGTAATGATCTGACTGAGACTTGCCTATGGATTTCCTCACAAGTGTTGTAATTTAAAGGCACAACAGAATCTAAATGATTGAACTGTATATCAATGTCAAATCTTCTTTGCAGGCCTCCAAAAATAGTCCAGTCTTCTAACACCTTAAATCTCTATTACCTTTTGTTTCTGTATACCGTTGTAAGGCTTACCAATCGCATTTGTGTTTGCCTCTAACCATGTCATGAATGAAATAGAGCTTGGTTGTGACTCTGAGTTTCTATTAGGGGTTTGTAATTTCAGTTAGGAGGTGTGAAATCAGTCTCTGCCCTCAAGCATTGCACATGCATGAACCGATTGAAAAAACAGGGAGCTACCTCTGCATTTGTCTATAAAAACAATCCAAGTCGGAAGTAATGTCGGCCCTATCCAAAATAGGCCGACTTCTCCAATGGACATGTCTTTTCACATGATTGAACTTGTATAAATAGAACCTCATTCGACATCATATAGAAAAGGATAAGTTCATAGCTCATGAACTTTGTAACAAACAAGCAGAACTCATGATTGACTTCAGTGGTTGGATCTGGTTTTCTTGGTACATATTTGATTATTTCTTGGTGGTTTTTTGTCTGGTTTTTGGTGAAATTATTGCTGGATTTGTTGCCCTCCTGAAAACAAATTTTGGCCCTGGGATATTAAAGTTCGGACCTGTGAAAACTACGGAAATTCCGGCCCTGAGGCATGCTCCTGATTTTTCGGCCCTGAGGCATGCTCCCAAAATTTCGGACCTGAGGTACATTTCTGCAACTTCGGACCAGAGGTATACTTCTGCAACTTCAAATCTGAGGCATACGAACCTGTGGTTGATATTCATGACAGGGGGGCGAATAATTCTGACGTATATCTTCTATGTTCAGTTTGAGGACACTCGGTGAATGCTGATTTCAGTAGACAATTCAAACAATCTTGGAGCTTGTGTGAGCTGACCTGCCCTTTTAGACAGACTTATAGCAGATCATGGAGACATCTGTAGGAGCAGATTGTATAAGACTTATTGGGCAGAACTTGAAAACACCATTGACGCCTTGGTGATGTAGCATAATGAAGCAGATGTTGTGAAGAATCTTGCAGACCTTGGAGAGTACCATGAAGCATTATTGAAGACTTATGTTAAGCAAACTTGTGGCAGTCTTGTTGAGCAATGTGAAGCATACCTCTAGTAGCAGATTTGAAGAGTTTATGAGCATAACCTTGAAGATATATTAAAGACACCTTTGAAGTTATTAAAGCAGTATTATTGAAAAAATCTGAGGGGGTTGGAGTCCTAGAGGATTGAAGTCCTCACAAAGGGTTGGAGCCTTGTGAAAAACCAGGTTGGAGCCTGGATTGAGATTTGAGGATTGGAGTCCTCAAGTAGACCAAGTTGGAGCTTGGATTTATAGTGAGGATAGGAGTCCTCACCCAAGGTTGGAGGCTTGGAAAAGTTGAAGAATTTATTGTACAGGTTGGAACCTAGTTGTTTGTAAGAGGATAGGAGTTCTCATCATTCTTATTAACTAAATTATTTTTTTGTTGTACATCTTGTGTTCTAGTATTATTAAAGATCTTAACTGGCATAATATAACAATTGTAAAGAAATACTGATTCAACCCCCCCGCCCCCCTTAGTATTTCCAACAATTTCATAATTCATGTCTTTTGTAACTCTAATTATATATAGTAAAAAGCTTTGTATTATATAAGTGGTGCAAAAATTACAATCTTCTGAGCTTTAGAGCTCAACAGAAACCGGCCATGGACATGGGCCTGAAGTTGAGAGAGAAGATAGTGTAGGCAAGCGTGAGGAGGCCTCTGCTCACAAAGGAGAATCCAGAGAACCTCCTGACAGTTACATAGCAACAAAAAAAGCAAAACCATTACTAGAGCTGAGAACAGGGAGACATTAAAGCCACAGAAGAGGCTACCTAGAGGAACGAGTGATGCCCAGCTAGCACTCTATAGGGTCCTCCTAGACCACGGAGCATGGCTTATAGTAATTTGGGTCATTTGGCAAAGAGAGCCCTGTGGAAGTTGGCTGGCTGGAGGAGGCTGGAAACTCATATTGCCGCTAGAGAGGAGTGTGACCTTAACTACCGACTTGGCCGCCTTTGCTGCTAGAGGGGCCCGAGCTGGCTGAGGTAGGCTTTGACTCGCTGTGAGATTGGCATCGCTTAGGCGAAGGGCTACGAGGCCTGTCGTGGTTAGCTTCAATGTGCACTGGCGAAAGCGAGGGGAAGTCATCCACAATGTCAGTAGTGGGAGACACAAAACCTTGGAGTTGCATACCTAGGAGGCTGGCAATACGGCAATAAGTTGCTTTTGCGTGGTGCAAATGAAATTCCATGTTGAGGACATTGCCTTCCAGCAGAACATTGACCTCTTCATGATCCCTGTAATGGTGACCAAGGAGGCTACACAGAGCCCAAAGGTGGTCGTTCGTGACCCTGAGCTCTTGAGCTTCTGCATCGGCCACCATTCTGCGATAGCGATGAGGGATGCTGCAATCAAATTACTCGTCCACTTGCCCATGCCAAGGAGGGAGGGGAAGTCTACCTCTTCCTTGGCCACCTCTGCAGGATTGACCTCATTCTCGCACCATGTTTGCAGTGAAATCAATTGCAATTCCTTGGATTTGAACATTGTCTCCACCTTCGAGCAATTGAGGAAATGGCTGGCCATTGTCGTGGGCACTGTGGGCACCAAGCCTTTAACGTTGAATTTGTCTCACCAAATGGTAGGGTGATTGAACCTGTGCTTAATGCGCTTTAAATGCAAGAGGAGGGTAAGCTTGCCACCACCTCCTTGCTCCGGAGTCTGAACCTAAGACACCATGGAAGGCGTGCTGACAAAATTCCACACCAGTTGAGCTATGAGTTGGATTAATGAAGGCAGTTAATGTCGTGGGCTTTCTGTTTGACACCCAGATCTGGGGCTTGATCTATATATATATATATATATATATATTTCTTTTTCCAAGAAAAAAACCCTTACATTTGATATTTCAAGAAGGAATTAAAACATAGTATACATCTGCCAGATCATTAGATCTCTGCTATCAAAGAAACAAAGCATAAAATCACCTGTCTGTTTCTACAGTCTTCCCATTGGCAATGATGACAAAAAACTGCCCTATCAAAAACAAGAGACAACTTAAAAACAGAAAGCTACCAGTAGGATAACTTCAATAATCAATTCAGCAATTACAAACAGATTTTCCATATGAATTCGGTAGATATTGAATATAGTAGTTGAACCTTTTCTAGGAGACATCCTTTTTTGTTACTTTCAGCTTCAAACAGGAAATTTTCCTGTAGGAGTAAAGCATCTTTTGATATTTTAAATGCCTTTTCATTCAACTCTCTGTAAACATGACTGAACAATACATCTAAGATCTTGTTCACTGCCTCTTTCACTCTATCAACAATTGAAATTAGCTGTAAACTTTCCAATCTGGATATCTGTTAAAATTGGACAACTAGGTCCAAACTCCATGTTGTGATGCTCAGATGAAGACACTAATATTTTTATTGGGTTCCTCTTTCAAAGAGGTGCAAGATCGATCTAAAGATCATCTCGATCCGATGAGCAGAACATTTATTTTGAATTTATTTTTAATACTTTCAAAATATGTGCAGGCCGGCCTTAAGGTTTTACACCCCCAGCAAATGTGTCACACACCTCAGTGATTGATATAAATAGAGTCAACGTTAGAGGACATTTCTGATCATCTCATCCTCACTCATCATCTCTCCTCTTCTGATTGGTTCGAGCTCCTGAAGGCAGTTTCGGTTCACACGTGGGAAAGAAGGACAAAGAGGAAAACTGCTGCAGCTAGGGTTTCCACGCAAGTTTGACCAGCGTTGACTTTGGTCAACGCATGGTCCAAAGAGGCTGAATTTTGGTGGAGACTTCGATTTTGGAAGGCCATACATATTGGCACAAGAACCGAGGTCAAAAGGTTGACCGAAGACCAAGATGCGTTGACTTTCTTGCTGATGTTCTGTGTTGACTTTTTTGGGCAGCGTTGACTTTTCTGGGGTTGACTTTGAGTTGATCGTGTCGCTGTTTTGAGGACTATTGTGTCACTGCTGGGTTGGCTGACCAAGGAATCTTTGCTAGTTGAAGCATCTTGTTGACCGCCGTAATGCACCACCACATTTTTCTGTTTCTGGTTTGTCTTCTGTAAATCCACTGGTATGTTCTATCAGCATTTTACTTGATTGTTTATGTGATTGTTGTGGTGAAAAGTAAAGTTGCATCAAGCATAGAACATCTACGTAAATTTACATGGTATCGGAGCTAAAGTGAAGACAAGCCCTATTTGTAGCAATCAGCAAAGAAGAAAATGGGTTCCACAAACTATGGCTTCAAGGAGGATGACAAATTGACTGGAAAAGATGACTTCCATGCTTGGAAGA
This sequence comes from Pinus albicaulis, assembly GCA_034641835.2. Taxonomy (NCBI): domain Eukaryota; kingdom Viridiplantae; phylum Streptophyta; class Pinopsida; order Pinales; family Pinaceae; genus Pinus; species Pinus albicaulis. Next base: position 538,069,777 of record CM076570.1, read on the forward strand.
TGATATTGGATCTCAAAGTGGAAGACCAAGATGTCATGGACTATGTGCAGGGTAAAATCCAAGAACCTCCATCCACTGCTACTGCTGCTGCCAAAACAAAGTACAAGAAGGGGGAGATCAAAGCAAAGCTGATGATCAGGGAATCCATTCATAAAAGTCTGGTGGCCTACATCTCTGAGTTGGGTACATCCAAAGAGATGTATGATAAATTGATTCTCATGTTCAAGGCCAACAATGCAAATCAAGTACTATTCTTCAAGAATCAATTGAAGAATCTGAAGAAAGGCAGGGATGAGTATGTCCAATCATACTTTCTGAAGCTGACTGAGATCAGGAACAATCTGTTGGCTATTGGGGAGACAATAGCTGATCGAGAGATGGTACTCACCACACTTGGAGGGCTCTCATCCGAATGGCAAGTGTTCAACACTACCATTCTAAATAATAATGTGATAGATGCGTTCAAGAAGAATCAAGAATGAAGGAGTATGAAAATGAAGGAAATGCTGCCTACGCTGCTCATTCTAGAAAGAAGAACTTTGGTGGTCCAAGGAACAAAGGAAAACCAGGGGCCCAAGGAAAGAAGGGCAAGTGTTTCACTTGTCATAGGCCTGGTCACTATGCTAGAGAATGTCCTTTCAAGAAGGATTCTCCCAATGGTTATGATAACAACAACAACCAAAGGAATGAAAATCAATGGAACAATAGGTTCAAGGGAAAAAGGAAGGCTCCCTCCGGCAGAAATGATCAACCTTTCAAAAGGTCAAGAAACTCTAGGTATGAGGAATCACATGTTGTTGATAAAAGAAATGAATACATTCTTGTATCTTCCCTCTTTGTTGCATCTCCACCCGACACTATGGATGTCTAGTTGATAGATAGTGGTGCCTCAAGGCACATCACTGGGTTCAAGGAAGCACTCTCTAATATGGTTGAGAAGGATACTAATCTGGAAATTATCCTTGGAGATAATGCCACATATCCCGTAAAAGGGACAGGGACTGTGACCCTCCACTTGTCTCAAGGTCAAGTCCTCCACTTGCAGGATGTACTCTATGTACCAAATTTGAAGAAGAACCTTGTGTCTATATTGGCCATGGAAGACAAAGGTTTCAATGTGGCATTCACTGATGGAAAGGTGCGCATGTGGAAGAAGAGCTTCAAGGAAGCTATCACGTTTGGGTTTAGAGTTGATACACTCTACTAGGTTGGAGGAAGTCCACTGGGATCAATGACATGAGATGCTATCCGATAGACCGATAATGGCACTGAATATGAGACAAACGAGTTCAAGAACTTTTGCAAAGAACCTGGCATTAAGAGGGAGACCACAATTGACTATAATCCTGAGCAGAATGGCATTGTTGAACGAAAGATCAGGACAATTGTGGAAGTTGCCGTTGAATGCTATGTGACCAGGGTCTATCGAAGTTTCTGTGGGGAGAAGCTGCGAACACTGCTGTGTTCATACAAAACCGATGCCCACATTCCACTCCGAACTACAAAACTCCTGAAGAGGTTTTCTCTGATAAGAAACCTAACGTCTCACATTTTAAGAGTTTTTGGATGTCCTGTGCCGAAAGAGAAAAGGAGCAAGTTGGATGCTTCTGGGAAGAAAGGAATGTTTGTGGGCTACAATGAAACTTCGAAGGCCTATAGAGTCTATGTGCCTAGTCAAAGGGAAGTGGAGATATGCCACAATGTCACTTTTGACAAAGATGCTTCCCTGAGGAAAGTAGTCAATCTTTCGAGATCTAAGGAAGATCATGAAGCAAGGCCTGGAAATCAAGAAGAACCGAAGAATGAGACGATGCTCGATGTTGAAGGACCCATGGACTCGATTGATCCACCTCCTTCACATGGGGAAGAGACCATCATGGCTCAGGGACACTCTCGAGAATGCTGAGGGACATATGGCCCCAAGGGGGACATTCCGTGAAAGCAAGAAGCCGAGTAGATACCATGGGTATCTAGCAGCCATAAGTACTATTGTACAATCTGAGCCTGGATCTTTTGAGGAAGTTGTAAAGCATCAACTTTGGAAGGATGCTATGCACGAAGAGTATGAGTCCATAATGAAGAATGATGTCTGGGATGTAGTTCCAAGACCGAAGGAAAAAGCAGTTGTCACCTCGAAATGGCTCTACAAGAGCAAGCATGGATCTGATGGAAGTGTTGAAAAGTTCAAGGCAAGATTCGTTGCCCATGGCTTCTCTCAAAAGGAAGGCATCGACTATGATGACATATTTGCACCTGTGGCACGATATACCACGATTCAATCCATCATAGCCCTTGCTGCTACGCAAGGATGGAGTCTTCATCAAATGGATGTGAAGACCACTTTTCTGCATGGTGCGATAAAGGAAGAGGTGTATGTAGAGCAACCTCTGGGGTTCGAAGTCCAGGATCAGGACACCCATGTCTGCAAGTTGAAGAAAGCCCTCTATGGGTTGAAACAAGCACCCAGAGCTTAGTACGAGAGGATAAATAGCTACTTGATGAAGTTGGGCTTCACTCGTAGTAATGCTGATCCAAACCTTTACTTCAAGGTTGACAAGGAGAAGCCTCTCATTCTGGTGTTGTATGTGGATGACCTCTTCCTGACAGGTGCTGACCCTCTCATTCATCAGTGCAAGAGGGAACTCGCTGCTGAGTTCGAGATGAAGGACCTAGGACTAATGCACTATTTCCTAGGCCTGGAGGTCTGGCAAAGACCTGGCGAGATTTTCCTTTCTCAAGGAAAATACATTGTGAAGCTTCTGGAAAGATTTGGTATGGTGGACTGCAAGTACGTGTCGACAACAATGGAGCTCAACTTTAAGAAGTTGAGTGGCAGCGCTGCTGGGCCCGTGTTAGCATATCCTACTGAGTATCGTCGACTTGTAGGGGCCCTGATGTACTTAGTGAACACCCATCCGAACGTATGTTGTGCAGTGAACACTTTGAGTCAACACATGGTTGATCATAACATTCACTGGGTTGGTGCCAAGAAACTCTTGAGATATCTCTGGAGCACGTTAGACCATGGACTGAGATACACTGTCGAGAGTATGACACTCCATGGATATACTGATACCGATTGGGCTGGCAGTGTGGTGGATCGCAAGAGCACATCTGGATGCTGCTTCACACGTAGATCTGCTTCGGGCAGGAAACTGAAGTCGGTAGCCTTGAGCACCGCTGAGGCCGAATACATTATAACATGTATGGCCTGTTGTGAAGTCACTTGGTTGTGAAAGCTCTTCAATGAGCTGTTCGAGCATGTGCTAGATGCCACCGTTATCCTTGGTGATAACCTAAGGGGGATTTGTTTGTCATAGAATCCCGTGTTCCGCGAATGATCCAAGCATGTTGATGGCTGGTACCACTTTATTCAGGTTATGGTACAGCGAGGCGCCGTAAGGCTCGATCATATAGGAACTGATGAGCAGGTCACGGATATTCTCACAATGCCCTTGGGGAAGGTCATGTTCCTAACCTTCCGTGAGAATCTTGGAATCGTGGAACGACCCTATTCTAAGGGTCCTGTTGGACGATGAGCTCTTGGAGCTCTAGGGGGCTCTGGGGATAGCTTCTCGGAGCTATAAGCACACACGGGGCTAGGCTTGTCGAACCTTGTGGTGCTTCTGCCCCACCGTTATGATGATTGAGTTGGTTCGCCTCTCATGATCTGTGCCCCGTATGCATCCTACCCATTGAGTTCCGGACTCATGGGAAGTACCTCTCATTTGGCCAATGAGGTGGGAAAAGCTAGAGAATAGTAGCAAAGACTGATGGACGCATCAGAGATTGCCATACTCTCTATCTAGGATGGCACGGTCCAACCACTTGATCTGGGATCAAGTCTAGAGAGGTTTCGGACCTCCAACTGACTTCGGGTCAGTGAAACTCACTTCGAGTTAGTATATGACTCTCTTGAGTCCAAGTGAGATTTCGGACCTCCAACTGACTTCGGGTCAGTGAAACTAACTTTGGGTTAGTATATGACTCTCTTGAGTCCTAGTGAGGTTTCAGACCTCCAACTGACTTTGGGTCAGGTAAACCAACTTCGGGTTGGTATGAGACTCTTTGTGAGTCCGATAGAGGTTTCGGACCTCTGGGCTGAATCTGTCAGCCGGGAATGATGTCTTTGTGACTGACCCACTTACGTTGAAATAAAGGAGCCGGCAAAGCAAGTTACGGCGGGATGACGCACGATGTTTGATTGCACGGGTGGATGGAGTTCTCCTAGTTGAGAGGGAGTGTTAAGAATTGGACAATAGGTCCAAACTCCATGTTGTGATGCTGAGATGAAGACACCAATATTTTTTATTGGGTTCCTCTTTCGAAGAGGTGCAAGATCGATCTAAAGATCATGCTTGAGTAAATGCGAACATTTATTTTGAATTTATTTTTAATACTTTCAAAATATGTGCAGGTCGGCCTTAAGGTTTTACACCCCCAGCAAATGTGTCACACACCTCAGTGATTGATATAAATAGAGTCAACGTTGGAGGACATTTCTGATCATCTCATCCTCACTCATCATCTCTCCTCTTCTGATTGGTTCGAGCTCTTGAAGGAAGTTTCAGTTCACACGTGGGAAAGAAGGACGAAGAGGAAAACTACTGCAGCTAGGGTTTCCACGCAAGTTTGACCAGCGTTGACTTTGGTCAACACATGGTCCAAAGAGGCTGAATTTTGGTGGAGACGTCGATTTTGGAAGGCCGTACATATTGGCACAAGAACCGAGATCAAAAGGTTGACCAAAGATCGAGCTGCGTTGACTTTCTTGCTGCTGTTCTGAGTTGACTTTTCTAGGCAGTGTTGACTTTTCTGTGGTTGACTTTGAGTTGACTGTGTTGCTGTTTTGAGGGCTGTTGTGTCACATGCTGGGTTGACTGACCAAGGAGTCTTTACTGGTTGAAGCATCCTGTTGACCGCCGTAACGCACCACCACATTTTTCTGTTTCTGGTTTGTCTTCTGTAGATCCACTGGTATGTTCTATCAGCGTTTTACTTGATTGTTTATGTGATTGCTGTGGTGAAAAGTAAAGTTGCATCAAGCATAGAACATTTACATAAATTTACAATATCTCTTTTGTCCAATCAATGATCACCTTGGAATCTCCCATTAACTGAATATTTAAGATACCTCTTTCTCAGACTATCTCAACAACAACCATGATGCTAATAGTCAATTGAGTTTAGCTTGGCTGGTTGGGAGAAATGTTGTGATCCTCACCACTCAGGTTCAATTCCTGCATGTCACATGTTGAGCTCATAATGAGTACTTCTTCTAATGGCTGAAACATCTATATTCCTCACATGGAATATACAGATATTTTGCATGGAAAAAATTATTAAAAACTAGAAAAATATTAGAAAAAAAATTACAAGAAAATATATTAAAAAAAAAAGAAAAAAAGCTAACGCTGATAATTCAGCCCCATTGTTTGCCCCTTGCCTTATAGCTGCTTTACAAAAAATATAATGATTTTCCATTATGAAAAGAATACTCAAGCTCCACATACCCCAGGGATTCCTTGGCATGCACCATCAAAGAAACCACATGCCCACATGCTGCAGATTTATCTATTTCTGGACACTTTCATATCCTGAGCGTCTTCACTGAACTTGGCTTCCATATTCCAGCATATCCAAAACTAACTTGAATTGGAAGTATTTCATTACCTTGGAAAGTCACTGCATTTCTTGCTAGCCATATTGCCGAAGAAACAGTGCACACCGCATCGCAATGACTTATGGCCTGAAACAGGTTTATCCTTACACTATCCTTCAAAGCTGGCTGAAGTAGTTCTTCTTCCCACTTTCTCTTGCCTTCTATTAGATTCAATGCCTTACTCCAACCTTTTTTAGTAAAGGAACAGTGTATTACCAAATGATCTACAGACTCTATACAGAAAACAACTTCCTGGACCCTGCCATGTCCTTTTCTGGCAATTACCTGTTAAATTTCGAATATCAGCCAGATTTATTTTCACACGGAAATTTATTTTATCCCCAGCAATTTATTTATTTACCTAAATCAACACTGAATCACAGAAAAATAAAATTACTGGTATTTTTAACATTTATAAATTAATATATGCAGCGGAAATTAACTCAGAGATCAATCACACATTGCAAAAATAATTCACCCACAACAATTCTCTGTCATCTATTAATCTGGAAAATATGGGTTTTCGACCTACACATACAAGGAGAAATACAATATCTAGAACCTGTAACTTGGCTCACACAGAATGAATTCAGCCTCTAGGAAATCAGACTCTGGAAGAAATCAGCCCAAATACTCAGCCAACAAAATCGACTTGCGCCTTGCATGCCACTAATGACTGTGCACTAGGGAAAACTCGGTCTTCCAGCAACTTGGCCACCTTCAAATCAAATCGACCTCCCTCCAGCAACTCGGCCCTGCAATCTCCTCCACTCGGCCTCCTGGATCCACTCACACTACTTCTCTGCGCTCCAGTCACTGAACCACTCGCACTAGAGAAAATCGCTCTCTTTGTGATGACACACTCACTTGAGTTTTGTGTATCTTCACCTCTTCGCTAGGCCTCCTTTATAATCTTCATTAGGCCCAAATCCCTAATCCTTATCTCCCTTCTAGAACATCTTGGAGATCAACACTTGAGATTATTTATAAGTCACTTAAATAATTAAATTATTTATCCTTGGAAATGAATTAATAATCCACAATAATTAATTAACTTTAATTATTGTACTTTTCCTACGTTAGAGTTCGGAAAGAAGACATAAATCACTTATTCCACCAAGCAAGCACCTAGAAGAGGCAAATAATGTCTTCCACATGCTAAGACACCAAGCCTATGTAGAAGACCTTCCAAAGATACCACTCGCATTAACACTCCCTCCTAGCAACAAAGGATTCTCCACCACCCCCAACTTATCTCGGTACTTCACAAACTTCCCTTTCACTAGAGGCTTCGTGAGAATATTTGTCACCTACTCCTATGCAGAAATGTACTGCAATCTCACAACACCTCTCTGGACCTTGTCTCTAATAAAGTGATATCCGATCTCAATGTGCTTGGACCGATCATGAAACACGGGATTCTCAGAAAGCTTAATGCAACTTTGATTATCACAGTGAATCATTGTTGGCCCCATCTACAGATCAAATAATCTTGCAAGCATCTTGCAAAACCACACTGCCTCACAACTCGCCATATTTGTTGCCATGTCCTTTGCCTCTACTGAACTAAGTGTCATTAATTGTTGCTTCCTGCAGAACCATGAGATCATGGTCGATCCCAAGCTGAAATAACATCCAGACATGGATTTTCTGTCCACTACACTTCCTGCCCAATAAAAATCTATGTACCCCTACAGCTCCACTCCTCCAGCTCTGACATATCTCAGTCAATATATCTGTTAAATTTGGACAACTAGGTCCAAACTCCATCTTGTGATGCTCAGATGAAGATTCCAATATTTGTATTGGATTCCTCTTTCGAAGAGGTGTAAAATCGATATAAAATTGATTTTAATCTGATGAGCAGAACATTTATTTTGAATTTATTATTTATAATAAATTTAAGTGCAGGTCGGCCTTAAGGTTTTACACCCCCAACGGATGTGTCACACACCTCAATGATGGATATAAATACAGTCAACGTTGGAGAGCTTTTCACTCATCTCATCCACACACTTCTCATTGGATACGAGCATCTAAGAAGCAGTTCTCACGTGGGAAAAGGACGAAGTAGCTGCAGCTGGAAAAAGGACGAAATTTCTGCAGTTAGGGTTTCTGGATGAAATTTTCTGCAGTTAGGGTTTTTGGGCAAGTTTGACCAGCGTTGACTTTGGTCAACGCATGGTCCGTTTGAGCTGAAATTTTGTGGAGAGTTCGATTTTTGAAGGCCGTACTCATTGGCACAAAAATCAAGGTCAAAAGGTTGATCGAAGTTGGAGCTGCGTTGACTTTATTGTTGCTGCCCTGAGTTGACTTTTTTGGACTGTGTTGACTTTTTTGGGGTTGACTTTGAGTTGACTGAATGATTGATTTGAGGACTGTTGTGACACATTCTGGGTTGGCCGACCAAGAAGACTTTGCTGGTTGAAGCATCCTGCTGACCGCCGTAACGCACCAACACATTCTCCTGTTTCTGGTTTGTCTTCTATAGATCCACTGGTATGTTCTATCAACATTTTTACTTAACTGTTTATGTGATTGTTGTTATAAAAGTAAATTTGCATCAAGCATAGAACATCTACAAAAATTTACATGGTATCAGAGCTGAGGTGAAGACAAGCCCTAACTTATAGCAATCACCAACTGAGAAAAATGAGTTCCACAAGTTATGGCTTCAAGGAGGATGACAAGCTGACTGTTAGGGATGACTTCCATGCTTGGAAGATGATATTAGATCTCAAATTGGAGGACCATGATCTCATGGATTATGTACTGGGTAAGATACAAGAACCTCCATCCACTGCTACTGTTGCTGCTAAAACCAAGTATAAGAAGGGGGAGATCAAAGCAAAGCTAATGATCAGGGAATCCATACATAAAAGTCTGGTTGCCTACATATCTAAGCTAGGCACATCCAAGGAGATGTATGATAACCTGATACAAATGTTCAAAGTAAACAATGCAAACCAAGTGCTATTCTTCAAGAATCAATTGAAGAATCTGAAGAAAGGCAGGGATGAGTCTGTCCAAACATACTTTCTGAAATTGACCGAGATCAGGAACAATATGCTGGCTATTGGGGAGACAATAGCCGATCGTGAGATGGTACTCACCGCACTTGGAGGGCTCCCATATGAATGGCAAGTATTCAACACTACCATTCTCAATAATAATACAATTCTTAACTTTGACGAGCTACTGTCAAGATGCATGCAAGAAGAGACAAGAATGAAGGAATACAAAAATGACAGAAATGCTGCCTACGCTGCTCATTCTAGAAAGAAGAACTCTAGTGGTCCTAAGAACAAAGGAAGAGCAAGGGCCCAAGGAAAGAAGGGCAAGTGTTTCACTTGTCATAGGCCTGGTCACTATGCTAGAGAATGTCCTTTCAAGAAGGATTCTCCCAATAGTGATGACAACAACAACAACCAGAGGAATGGAAATCAAAGAAACGACAGGTCCAAAGGAAAGAGGAAGGCTCTCTCTGGCGGAAACAATCAACCTTTCAAAAGGTCTAGAAACTCCAGGTATGAGGAGTCAAATGTTGTTGATAAAAGAAATGAATACATTCTTGTATCTTCCCTCTCTGTTGCATCCCCGCCCGACACTATGGATGTCTGGCTGATAGATAGTGGTGCCTCAAGACACATCACTGGGTTCAAGGAAGCACTCTCTGACATGGTTGAGAAGGATACTAATCTCGAAATTAACCTTGGAGATAATGCCACATATCCCGTGAAAGCGACAGGGACTGTGACCCTCCACTTGTCTCAAGGACAAGTCCTACATTTGCAGGATGTACTCTATGTACCAAAATTGAAGAAGAACCTTGTGTCTATATCAGCCATCGAAGACAAAGGCTTCAATGTGGCATTCACTGATGGAAAGGTGCGCATGTGGAAGAAGAATCTCAAGGAAGCTATCGTGATTGGTGTTAGAGTTGGAACACTCTACCAGGTTGAAGGAAGTCCACTAGGAGCTATGACATGTGATACTATCCGACAAACTGAACTATGGCACCGAAGGTTTGGACACCTTCATTACAAGGCCCTTTCCGAAGCAAGGAAGGTGGTGACAGGGATGCCCGATTTTGGAAATAATCATGAAGGTGTATGTAAGGGTTGTGCCGAAGGAAAGCATACAAGGGGACCTTTCCCCTCAAGTGTCACAAAGACATCTGATATTTTGCAACTGGTCCATTCTAATCTATCTGGTATGCTACCCGTGACATCCCTTGCAGGATGTTCTTACTATATGACATTCATTGATGACTTCTCCCGCAAAACCTGGATATACTTCTTGAAGAAGAAGGATGAGGCTTTCATGTGGTTTTGTACCTTCAAAGCCTTGGTGGAAAATCTGATAGGGAAGAAGATCAAGATATTGAGGACCGATAATGGCACTGAATATGAGACGAACGAGTTCAAGAACTTTTGCAGAGAAGCTGGCATCAAGAGGGAGACCACAACTGCATATACTCTGACGGAGATAGGCGTTCTTCGAAAGAAGGAACGGGACCATTGTGGAAGCTGCCCGTGCAATGCTATGTGACCAGGGTCTACTGAAGTTTCTGTGGGGAGAAGCTGCGAACACGATTGTGTACGTACAAAACCGATGCCCACGTTTCGCCTTGGACTCCAAAACTCCCGAAGAGGTTTTCACTGGAAAGAAACTTGACATCTCACATTTTAGAGTTTTTGGATGTCTTGTTTATTTTCATGTGCCGAAAGAGAAGAGGAGCAAGCTGAATGCTTCTGGGAAGAAGGGAAGGTTTGTGGGCTACAGCGAAACTTCGAAGGCCTATAGAGTCTATGAAGTAGAGATATGCCATGATGTCACTTTTGGCAGTGCTACCCGAAGAAAGTAGTAGATCTTCAGAGATGCGAGGAAAATCATGAAGCAAGGCTTGGAAATCAAGAAGAGCAGCGGATGAGACAATGCGATGTTGAAGGACCAATGGACCCAATCGATCCATGACCTTCAGAGAAAGAGACCATCATGGCTGGGGACACTCGAATCTTGGGGACATGCTGCCATTTGAGGGGGACATTCAGAAAGCAAGCTAGGTGTAGATACCAAGGGTATCGGCTGCATAGTACTATTGTACAATCGAACCTGGTCATCTTTTGAGGAAGCGAGTAGTGCATCAAGTGCGGAAGGATGCTATGCACGAAGAATATGAGTCCCATAATCATAATGAAGAATGATGTCTGGGATGTGGTTCCAAGACCGAAGGACAAATCAGTTGTCACCGCGAAATGGCTCTACAAGGTCAAGCATGGATCTGATGGAAGTGCTGAAAAGTTCAAGGCAATATTTGTTGCCCTTGGCTTCTCTCGAAAGGAAGGAATAGATTATGATGACATATTTGCACCTGTGGCATGATATACCACCATTCAATCAATCATAGCCCTTGCTACTACACAAGGATGGAGTCTTCATCAGATGGATGTCAAGACCGCTTTTCTGCATGGTGCAATAAAAGAAGAGGTATATATGGAGCAACCTCTGGGGTTCGAAGTCTAGGGTCAGGACACTCATGTCTACAGGTTGAAGAAAGCCCTCTATGGGTTGAAGCAAGCACCCAGAGCTTGGTATGAGAGGATAGATAGCTACTTGATGAAGCTAGGCTTCACTCAAAGTAATGCTGATCCGAACCTTTACTTCAAGTTTGTCTAGGGGAAGCCTCTCTTTCTGATGTTGTATGTGGATGACATCTTCCTAACAGGTGCTGACCCTCTCATTCATAAATTCAAGAGGGATCTTGTTGCTGAGTTCGAGATGAAGGACCTAGGACTAATGCACTACTTCCTAGGCCTGGAGGTCTGGGAGAGACCTGGAGATATTTTCCTTTCTCAAGGAAAATATCTTGTGAAACTTCTGGAAAGATTTGGTATGGTGGATTGCAAGTCCGTGTCAACACCAATGGAACTCAACTTAGAAGTTGGAGTAAAGCGTATTGCAGGCCCGAAATTGGCAAATCCTGCGAGTATCGTCAATTGATTGGGGCTACGATGTTCTTAGTGAACACCCATCCAAATATATGTTTTGCGATTAACATGCGATTAACACTTTGAGTCAACAGATGGTTGAGCCTCATCACTTTCACTGGGTTGGTGCCAGGAATCTTCTAAGATATCTTCGGGGCACAATAAACCATGGGCTGAGATCCACTGCCGGGAGCATGACACTCCTTGGATATACTGATGCCGATTGGGCTAGCGGTGTGGTGGATCGTAAGAGCACATCGAGATGCTGCTTCAATCTTGGTTCTGATTCGATCTCATGGATGAGCAGGAAGCAAAAGTCGGTGGCTTTGAGCACCAGCGAAGCTGAATACATTACAGCAAGTATGGCCTGTTGTGAAGCAGTTTGGTTGCGAAAGCTCTTTAGTGAGTTGTTTAGACATGTGCTAGATACCACCGTGATACTCTGTGATAACCAGAGTGGGATTCGCTTGACCGAGAATCTTGTGTTCCACGACCGATCCAAGCATATTGATATCAGGTACCATTTCATCCGGGATATGGTACAGCGAGGCGTCGTAAGGCTCGATCATATAGGAACTAATGAGCAGGTCGCAGATATTCTCACTAAGCCCCTGGGGAAGGTCAAGTTCCTAACCTTCCGTGAGAGACTTGGTATCGTGGAACGACCCTATGATGTGGGTCATGTTGGACGATGAGCTCGAGGAGCTCTGGGGGGCTTTGGGGACAACTTCTCGGAGCTATGAGCAACCACAAGGCTAGGCTTGCCAAACCTTGTTGGTGTGCTTGGACCCCACCGTTGTGATTATTGAGTTGGTTCACCTCTCATTATCAGTGCCCCGTATGCATCCTACCCATTGAGTTCAAGGCTCATGGGAAGTACCTCTCATTTGGCCAATGAGATGGGAAAAGTTAGAGACCAGTAGTAAAGACTGATGGACGCATCAGAGATTGCCGTACTCTCTATCTAGGATGGCACGATCCAACCACTTGATCTGAGATCAAGTCTAGTGAGGTCTCGGACCTCTGCCTGACTTCGGGTCAGATGAACCAACTTCGGGGTTGGAGACTCTTTGTGAGTCTGATAGAGGTTTCGGACCTCTGGGCTGAATTTGTTAGCCAGGGGATGATGTCTTTGTGACTGACCCACTTCTGTTCTGAAATAAAGAGGCCAGCAAAGCAAGTTACGGCGGGATGACGCACGATGTTTGATTGCACTAGTGGATGGAGTTCTCCCTAGTTGAGAGGGAGTGTTAAATTTGGACAACTAGGTCCAAACTCCATTTTGTGATGCTCAGATGAAGATTCCAATATTTGTATTGGATTCCTCTTTCGAAGAGGTGTAAAATCGATATAAAACTGATTTTAATCTGATGAGCAGAACATTTATTTTGAATTTATTATTTATAATAAATTTAAGTGCAGGTCGGCCTTAAGGTTTTACACCCCCAACAGATGTGTCTCACAACTCAATGATGGATATAAATACAGTCAACGTTGGAGAGCTTTTCACTCATCTCATCCACACACTTCTCATTGGATACGAGCATCTAAGAAGCAGTTCTCACGTGGGAAAAGGACGAAGTAGCTGCAGCTGGAAAAAGGACGAAATTTCTGCAGTTAGGGTTTATGGATGAAATTTTCTGCAGTCAGGGTTTCTGGGCAAGTTTGACTAGCGTTGACTTTGGTCAACGCATGGTCCGTTTGAGCTGAAATTTTGTGGAGAGTTCGATTTTTGAAGGCCGTACTCATTGGCACAAAAATCGAGGTCAAAAGGTTGACCGAAGTTGGAGCTGCGTTGAATTTATTGTTGCTGCCCTGCGTTGACTTTTTTGGGGTTGACTTTGAGTTGATTGGATAATTGATTTGAGGACTGTTGTGACACATTTTGGGTTGGACGACCAAGAAGACTTTTCTGGTTGAAGCATCCTGCTGACCGCCGTAACGCACCAACACATTCTCCTGTTTCTGGTTTGTCTTCTATAGATCCACTGGTATGTTCTATCAGCATTTTTACTTAACTGTTTATGTGATTGCTGTTATAAAAGTAAAGTTGCATCAAGCATAGAACATCTACAAAAATTTACAATATCGTACCTCACAGGTACCTCAACACATGCTTTGTTACCACCCAATGAGCCTGTCTCTGCTCCACCATGAACTAGCTAAGTGTGTTCACAGCAAAACATTTATCTGGCCTAGTGTTGACCAAATACATCAAGGAACCTATCAGCTGCCTGTACAGTGTGGGATCCACTAATTCGCCTTCAAAATCACTCAGCTTCTTCATGTTATTGATCATTGGTGTAGACATAGGCTTGCAATCCTCCACCATGAACCTCCTCAAGGTCACACCTACATATTTTTCATGACCAATGAAAATCTCTCTTGGCTACTGCCACACCTCCAATCCCAAAAAGTAGTGCATCAAGCCAATGTTCATCATGTCACAATCTGAAGCAAGATCCTCCTTGCACATACCTACGAGCTTCTCTAATCTTGTCAAGAAGAGATCGTCCACATAAAGTACCAAGATGAGCGACTCACCCTCAATAAGTACATCGTACAAGTTGGGATCTACCTCACTCTTGGTGAAGCCCAAACCAAGAAGATATCCATCAATCCTAGCATACCATGAGTACGAAACTTGCTTCAGCCCATAAAGAGACTTCTTCAACCTGCATACATGGGAATCTCCCCCATACACCTTAAATCCCTAAGGTTGCTCAATATACACATACTCCTCAATCGCTCCATTGAGGAAAGCAGTATTCACCTCCATCTAATGTATGCTCCACCCCATCTCTGAAGCAATGGAGATAACTGCCCTAATGGATGCATATTCGGTGTCCTTCTAGGAGAACCCTCTAGCCACAAACCTCACTTTATACTTCTTGATACTACCATCAGTTGCATGTTTAAACTTTAATCTTATAGATCCATAGAGAAGTGACCACAAAATTTCCTTTTGATCTCGGCACTATATCCCATACATCATTGTTCATTATGGAGCTATATTCATTTATCATGGCATCCCTCCATACCTGCTCATCTATAGCATCCTCAAAAGTGGAAGGCTTAGACTCGCTGACGCTGCTCAACAGTGCCAAATAACTGGAAAATATGGTAGGTGGTATACTCTGTGTGAAAGTGTTGGTAGGAGCCTCCACATGGTCCTTAGCATATCTCAAGGTTTGATGGGTTGATCTCAGCCTCCTTATCCAACTCATCCTCCAAATCTGTTGATTGTGTGCTTGTTGGTGTTGTTGGTCCCTATTCAACCTTAGGAGCTTCTCACCCCCGTTCCTCTACCACAGTTGGCTCCTTCTCATGAGATCTCTTAAGGCACCTACCCTCATCAAATACGAGATCCCGACACAAGATCAACTTCCTCTGTCCTGGAATGTAGACTTAGTAGGGCTTTGAGACCTCACTATAGCCCACAAATACACCTCTTTCTGATAAGACCTCCAACTTAGTCCTCTACTCTGTGGGAACGTGGACATAAACTAGACTACCGAATATCCGCAAATGACTCACATCCGGTTTCACTCCTATAAACAGCTCTTCAAGAGTCACGCCCTCCAATATCCTATGAGGACTCCTGTTCTGCACTTATATAATTGTATTGCAGGCATCTTCCCACAAAACCATAGGCAATTTTTTATCATAGATCATTTCCCTCGTTGCCTCCATTATGGTCTTGTCCTTCCTCTTGGCAACCGCATTCTGCTGAGGGTTGTAAGGTACTGTGAGCTCCTTCTTAATCCCTGCTTCCCTACAAAAATCTTGGAGCTTGGAGGTATAGTCGCCCCCATTATTAGATATCGACACCTTAACCTTCTTCCCAATTTCGTTCTCCACAAGAGCTTTGAACTCTTGAAACCAATGTTGCACGAAGCGGGGATGTTTTTTGGAAGTGAGGATGTGGAAGCGTCATTTCCCAAAAATCTAGGAAGTGAAGTGTATTAAAAGTGTCTAATATATATATATATATATATATATATATATATATATATATATATATATATATATTTGCATTTATATTTAAAAAACAAACATCCAAAATACCAAATTAATTGTAGAAGACATGAAAACTTGCAGATTTTTACATAAATCAAGATAGATATGGTATCCATGATTCCATTGTACATAATGATTAATTATTCGAGCATCAACCATCTAGATTCTAGCAATTACAAACATACATCAATTTTTTAAGCATAACATTAAACATAAAGCATTTAGAAGATAAAATCATCAATCATTCAAGTAACTTATCTAGCGAGTGAGCAACTATCAACATGAGTCATGTCCAAAATTCAGATAATAATGTTTATTACAAAATAGGCCACTTGGCCACCACCAAGACTCAAGTACACACTGAACTAGGAAGAGTAAGACATAAAAGTTCAAATTCACAACAAGACTACAAGTCTAATCTATGACAAAAGTAGTAAACTGTGAATGTATCTACAAATCTCTCCTCCTTCCTCCACGAACAGGACGTGAGTCTCCACGTGGTGGCAATGAAGAAGATGGTGAAGGTGGTGGCTCTAGAAGTTGTGGTAGTGAAACTGATGAAGATTAAGCCCCTGTTGTTGGTGTTGAAGCATGGAACCAAGGAACCGAATGGGGGTGGCATCTCAACTCGATCATCATCATCCTAGATAAGAGTATCCTCCAATTTCTCTAATCGCAACATTCCATCCTCCAAATTAGGCTCTTATGTATTTTGTCCCAAACGTTAAGGTCTTTATTAGTCTTTGCTTCATCACAGTAATGGGACAACAATCGCAAGTTGTAGTCAACATAAACCAAGCTCTCTGCCCGGTCTAATTTAACTTGTTCCTTTTAACACTGTGGATGAAAGAAGAAGAAGTGTTTACCACCTATGATAGCACCCGGAATGCCAAAGTTTGTAGAAGTGGAGTAGCACCTCCATGCATGTTCCACCGCTAAATAGAAGATAAATTCTCTTGATCTCTAATTGCATGCATGCTCCCAAATGGACCAGTGTTAAGCGTATAGTTGCTCAAATGTTTCCATAGCGTGGCAGACTCCCCCTCATCAGGGACTAATTTATCCAATGCTTTCATATAACCAGATAGAACCTCTAGATTTAGGTGTGGTTTTCTCCTGCTCCCCCCCCCTTAGGTGTTGGTGTTGAAAGCCATGACGGGTGATAGTATTTAGGTGTCAAAACATATGCTAAGGTATGCAATGGAATGTTTAGCATATCCCATCATTTTTCCACCTCTGCACGAATATAATTGTACAAGGTGATATCTCTAGGCTCAACAATGTCTTTAATCTGCCCCAACATGCTATCCATTTCCTCATACACCTCCCCAATTATTGGTCGATCTGAATCTGCAAACTTGATCATGTAATAAATTGGTTTGGTGAATTGCAAAACATATTTAATCTGTGACAAAAAGTAACTGTCAAGAGGAGAGTCCTTGGCTACAATAGCACCATCTCTATCAATGTTAATGCCATCCCATGATTCAGAGGTCACCATATTAGTTAAATCATGTCTCACCTTCACAAGTTGCCTAAAGGTGAGGTAATAACTTACAAATATTGTTTTTGCAAGTTTAATAAGTTGCAACTTGGAGCAAGTGCCATAAAAGTAGTTTACCCTTGTATGCCCTTTGATAAATTTAATGAGTTGCTTTCCTCTCTCATAAAGCTCATTAATCCATCCACATTCTTTATGCTTAACAATATCATGCATCAAAAGGTTCAATGTGTGCACCAAGCACCCAAACCAAAAGATGTGTGGACGAGTACGCTCAATAATTTTTATTGCTGCCTTAGAATTTGTTGCATTATCAGTGATCACTTGAACCACATTATTAGGACCAACATCTTTGATTGATTGCAATAGGAGATTTGCAATGTTTTGGGAAGTTGCACTGATGGAGGAGTATGACATGCAATAAACACTGCACCACTAGCAGAAGCACCAAGAACATTTATCAAATGTTGGTTTCTAACATTTGTCCACCCATCTAAGACAATGGATACCCCACAATCCACCCACTCATTTGTAAAACGTGTCAAAGCTCTTTGAACCTTTGCTTTTTCTCTTTCTAATAACATTGTTATATCTTTCTCATAATTGGGGCTCTTGTATCCTTCTGGGGCTTCATTGATGGCCTTAACCATATCATGCCAATAGGGAGAGAGAAGAACATTGAATGGTACACCACAAGCACAAAGAAACCAAACTATCTTTCCATCCACATCATCCCCCCCAACAACATTCAAGAAGTCTCCTATTGTTCTTCTACTTCTAGAGGTTGCAGAAGCATCATGAGGAAATGAGTTACCAAATCTAGAGGTTACACTTGATTCAGAATGAGTTTTTTGTTTCTTGTTTTTCTGTTGTGCAACTTCCTCTATTTGGATGTATTTTCTCCTCTATTCAGCTGAAACCTTAGGGCAAATTGTTATCCCCATGACACCCCTTTTGTCATCACTTTCCAACACCCCACAAAGATGCCTCCTCACACGGGTATATGAACCACTATATGGTTTTCCTCCATGACAACCATGAGGGCACAAAAACTTCTAGCTTCCACCACCTTTCCCCCTTCAAGTTTGGTCACATAGTTCCACAATGGTGTCAATGCAACTTTCCCCTCTAGCATTTCAGTGTCCTCTTCATCCCCTTCCTCCTCATCATACATTGGGTCACTCATATGGGGACCACTATCCTCTTGTTCTTCTTCCCTTGTATTCCTACTCCCCATTGCCATCATGAAAACCAAAAGTGGAATGATACATAGAAGCCAAAAGAACACCATTTTGGAATATGAATATAGATGGATAACCTACAATGAAATGAGCAAGAAGAAAGAATGGGAAAGAGTAGGAGAGGGGGGAGAAAAAATACAAACAACAATGACAAAAAATGCAAAAAATGAGGGAGTTTGGGGTTTGCACTTACCTCTTTAGCTCTTGTAGATGGAAGCCCTTCTTCACTGCTCCTAGCTCCTCCTCCTTCATTGCTCCTAGCTCCTCCTCCTTCACTCCTCCACGTTCTCATCAAGCCTCTCTTCTCCAAGCTCTCCAAAAATACAAGTGAGGAAATGAGAAGGGAGAATGAGCTTTATCCCCATCTATTATTTCCCTAGCTCAACCAAAACCCACCCTAACTCAATTTAAAGAAAAATAAATTTAAAAAAAAAAAATTGTTTTTCTAGGTCGACCGCCACAGAACCGCTTGTCGGGAATCAGATCTGCTCGGGATCTGTGCCTAATCCGCCACAGATTCAAAGCAGATTGGCGGTTTGGAAATCCGGAACCACAGATCGGGCCAACACAGTTCCAAATTTCCAGGAACTATAATTGTCGGCCTGATCCGCAGTTCTAGATTTCCGAACCACAGATCTGTACAAGACACGAATCTCGATTTGGATCCTTGGGGGGGAGGGGGTATTTCGTGCAATATTGCCTGAAACCAATCGAAGACCTCATCCTTGGTCTTTAGGAAGTAGATCCAAATTTACACGATTAGATAATTAATACCCTTGAGGGGAAGTCTCTATGAACTTGTTTAACTAACATATTTAATCATATAGTTAAGAGGTGTTTGGCTTTAAACAAACCTTAGTTTCCATCCCCATTTTAACCTTGAGAACCCTACAGGGGTGTCATTAAGTGTTGAGTTTGAATTCCATTTTGGGTATCAATAGTAAGTAACAATGTAATCACAAGACAATCTTTGATGCGAAGATGTCTTGAAAACGTTATGCACACCCATAAAAAAAATTCAACAAGGGGTTTTAGGGCTCCAACAATGCTACAATCAAGTATTATGGTAATGTGACAAGCAACCTACTTACCCTAGACCCTTTTCCCTAAAGCCTAATCATCTTGTTTAACCTCTAACTCATAAGCCTTTCATTTTAACATAAATTGCAATCATAAGTCATAATTTCTACCTAACTTCAATTAAAATCTATGAATATTTAAATAAAAATGAAGAAAATTATTTATAGGAAAATATTTATTAATATTGAATAATCATCTATGAATGTTGCAAAGTATAAGGAACCTATGATCAATGTCACAAATATAGGACCACAAATATCTAAGTGCACCAAGTCTAGCACTCCCTTAGACCTGGTCTCACTGTGAGGATACGCAACTTTGGCATGCTTGCTAGTCCACACCCTTTACACACTGCATCCTGCTCCACCCTAAACTCTGGAAAACCAGTAATCATCCGCTGCAACATAGGGAGAACTCTGTAGTGTAGGTGTCCCATCCTCCTATGCCAAATCTTGCTCTGGCTGTCACTCTCATGTATGAGAGCCTTCATCGGCTATCCTCTCAACAGATAGAGATCCCTCTCCCTTCCTCCAATTACCCGCTTCTTCTTGAGATTAGTCTTTTGGCCCAACAGCCACTTTCCTCTTGTATAGCTAGCCTCTAATCCTCTGCCTTCTATGGTCGAAACTAAAAGAAGATTATTCTCCAAATTCGGTACATATGACACCTCATTCACATCCATGATGCCATCTAAGTCCATCTGAAACTCAATATTCCCAGTGCCTTCTATTGCATACTTGGCCTTGCTGCCAAGCTCCACATGCACATCCCTGAGCCCCTTGGTCATGTTGATGAAGACGTCTCTAGATCCTATCATATGATGAGATGCTCCACTATCCATGAACCAAACACCTCTCATGACGGTTCCAAAAAGGCAAGATACTAGGGCGATGTTTTTCTCAAACTTCTTAGCCATCTCTTCCATCTGTGTAGTAGTTGCAGTGTTTCCCTTGCCCTTCTTCTTGTTTGGGCACTAACTGGAAAAATGTCTGAACTTGTGACAAGCAAAGCATTTAGCTTTGCTCATGTCCTTTTCCTTTTTGTTCTATGAAGATCCTCCTCCACTCTCAATTTTTTTGGCCTTCGCTTTGCCCTTTTTCGTTTGTTCAGCAAGAGCAAAGCTCATCTTTCTCCTCGACACCCTCTCGTTGTCTTCCGATCAATGAGTTCTCACAGATCTCCTTCTGGATGAAGTCATCCCACAGCTGGCTCGAATCAGGAACATATTTCCTTGCGAGGATCCCATCAACAAAGGTATTCCAATGCTTGACGCAACCCTTTAGGGCCACTTTAACCAGCTCCGGATCACTCATATTTTCCCCAACAGTTGTAAGCTCATAACGAGCCTGCTGGATCCTCCTGAGGTAAGATGTCACGAGCTCAGATCTGCTCATTTTCATGTTGTTTAATTTCTCTTGCAGCACCATTTTTATGTTTTCACTTGAACTTTGATAAACCTATCAGAGCAACCCACATCTGTCGTCTGGTATCCTTTCCTGATATGTGAGGAATTATGTAATCTCTCACACCATCCAAAATTATGCAACTTGCTTTCATATCTTTAAGCTTATGCTTCACTGCAAGGTTTGGATCTGAAGGAAGCTGAATGTCTCGACTCACAATATCCCACAGACCATTCATCTTCAAAATCATGGTAATTCACTCCTTCCAGGGACTAAAATTTGTTGCCCCATCCAACCTGTCTTCATATCGCAAACTGCTCAATGATGCCATCTCCACAAATTGACCATGGCCACAAAACCCAGCTACAAAATTTTAAGAAAATAATTCTGCTACTGAAAAAAGGAAACTCACTACTACAAACCCTCGTGATCTCAAATCTCTGTCATAGTCGTCTAGAATACTTTGATACCATGTTAAATTTTGAATACAAACCAGATTTATTTTCTCACGACAATTTAATTTATCCCCGACAATTTATTTATTTACCTAAACAAACATTAAATCATCGAAAAAATAAAATCATTAGTATTTTTAACTTCTAGAAACAAATATAAGCCTCGAGAGTTAGCTTAATTGGTCAAGGTCCCGTTGCTTAAGCACCTCACCATTGGGAGGTCATGGTGTCAATCCTCCTCGATAACCTCGAGGTTAGGCTCTGATTAGTTTGGCCAGTGGGATGCGATCCCTTTGGGTGGATCTGCCTCGATTTTCCTTGAAAATATTAACAAACAAAAAAACTTCTAGAAATAAATGTATGCAACGAAAATTATTAATTCAGAGAGATCAGTCACACATTGCAAAAATAATTCACCCACAACAATTCTCCATCATCTATTAATCTAGAAAATCTGGGTTTTCGACCCATAGATATACAAGGAGAAATACAATATCCGAAACCTGTAACTCAGCTCACACAAAATGAATTAAGCCCAAGGAATTCGGCCTCTGGAAGAAATCGGCCTAAATACTCAACCAACAAAATTGACTTGCACCCTCCATGCGTGCACTCCTATTGCACACTAGGGAAAATTCGGCCTTCCATCGACTTAGCCTCCTCTAGATCAAATCTATTTCCCTCCAGCAACTCGACCCGGCAATCTACTTGCACTTCTCCTTTTCTACGCTCTAGTCACTAATCCACTCGCACCAGAGAAAATCACACTCTTTGTGATGACTCCCTCACTTGAGTTCTATGTATCTTCACCTCTTCGCTAGGCCTCCTTTATAATCTTCATTAAGCCAAATCCCTAACCCTAACCCTAATCTCCCTTCTAGAACATCTTGGAGATCAACGGTTGAAATTATTTCAAAGTCACTTAAATAATTAAATTTTTTTCCTTAGAAAATGACTTATAGTCCACAATAATTAATTGACTTTAATTATTGTACTTTTCCTAAGTTAGAGTTAGGAAAGAAGACATTAATCACTTACTCCACCAAGCAAGCACCTAGAAGAGGCAAATACTCTCTTCCACATGCTAGGACACCAAGCCTATGTAGAAGACCTTTCGAAGCTATCACCCACATCAACATTACCCCGGGTAAGAAACTGATTGCATAAGGCCAGCCAGAGAATCATTTTTAAGGGGGATTTCAGTTTCCAGATTCTCAACTACCATATCCTTGCTCCTCCCCTATTCTGGCTTCATACACTCGTTTTGCTGTGCAGCATCCAGAATCTTTGTTCTTTTGACCAAATGATTTCATCTTCCTCATCCTTGAGCCTTATGGCATCATGTTTCAGGCTGTCTGCTAAATACATCTCTAATTTCCACTTGAGTTCCAATTGTAGAGCATTTTTCCATCCTTGACCCCAAATAGAACTGGAACCTTATCTGCAGCATCTGCTAAGTGATATAGCTGCTTATTGTTGAGGACATTTTTTAACTGATCTGATAACATAAAGTTAGGTGAACAGCACATTCCCTACTCTGCTTCCTTACTCTGATCTGATAACATAAAGATCCTTACTCTGCTTCCTTACTCTGATCTGATAACATAAAGATCCTTACTCTGCTTCCATTACCTACTTTCCAAACCAACTACCTCTGTAACAGTGGGAAGGCTCTCACTAATGCTTTCCAAATAACTGATGCTCCTTGGGAAGGCTTGGCTTCTCTTCTTATCCAGTCCTCCACATTTGCAGGACCTATATACTTCTCTCCCATAACATTACCCCATAACCTTCTATCTGCATCATCTTCCACACTCTTTTTCCGCCAGAGCCTGGCCAAATAGATGTATATTTTTCATACCCCAACCTACTGCATCTTTTGGCTTTGGAAGCCTATACCCCATTTGACAGGGGTATATCTTCTTTTTTCTCTTTTCCCTGTCCATAGGAAACTGAAGCATTTTCTTCTAATTCTGTCCAGCATACACTGAGGAGTATATGCTAAGAACAATCAGTAAACAGGTATGTCTTCTAGCACTGATTTTTCCAAGATCAACCTTCCCCAAGATCAAGATCAGACATCTGTAACACTAGTTCATCAGTCTTCCTTCAATCTTCTCATAAATCCATTGCCAATCTTTTAGTTTGTAATCATTGGGTTTAAGATGGAACCCCAGATATTTTATACCATTATCAAAGGCTATGGAATTATAGGGTAGAACATGGGTTAATTGCCTTTCTTTGTTTGTCTTCCTCCAAGCCATTAAAATTTTAAATAGAGTAGAATATTTGTGATTATTCACTTCCATCCCTGTTGTTTTGCAATAAAAGTCAGGATTTTCTTCCAATTCCAAGCAACATTACATCATCCACAAATAAAGTATGTGTCAGTAAGATGAGTCACTGACATTCCCAATTTGATACCTTTGATAGATCCCTCCCTTTTGGAAGCGTGATTAACTTATTTAAACCCTCTGCCACCAATTAAAATAGGAATGGGGACATTCAGCAACCCTACCTGAATCTCCCCCGTCACAAAATCTGGAGGGCGATCCATTTATTAATACTGCATAAGAGGCTGAGGAAAGACAACCAACTGCTCAGCTCACAACTTGGACCTTCATTCCTATTTGAATTAATGACAGCCTGAGGTATAACCAACACACTTTGTTATATATTTTAGCTAACTCAATTTCCTTAACCAAAGCCGGAAGTTTCTTTACCTTTATTGTATGAAGAGCTTCTTGTGCTGTTCTCACAGCATCATGTTGTAGAGACACACGGACTGCTCTTTTGATATAAAGCCTGAAAATATAATTTTGAGTCTATTTGCCGGGATCTTCATTAAAAATTTGTACACTTGAGTTACATAGAGAAATAGGCATATAGTTTGCAAAAGTCTCTAGTTCATTCTTCTTTGGAATCAAAGCTACAGAAGTTGCATCCATTGGCTCCCAAAACATTTACAACTCTCCCTCCTAGAAATGAAAGAATCCCATATAAAGTTCAGCTGTCCATCCATTTGGCCCCAGACTATCTTTGCCCTTTATAAAGGACTCTAAGACTGACTTTAGTTCCTCTTGAGCCTTTAGTAACTTCAGAAAAGTTTTGGAAATTTTCATATTTCTGTCACCTTCTGACAACCAGATAGCCTTGCTTTTCCATCTCCATTTTGCTTATTCTTGCTCCAAGAGTCTCCTTTTTACTTCTTCAAGAGATCTTAATCTCTTACTCTCTTCTTCTGTAAAGATACCTTTAATGTTATTTTCAAACAGCAGTCTTATTTCCTCCTCAATCTCATTTAGTACTTGTTCAGCTTCCTTGGTTTTTTCATCATATGACCAATCTGATATTATTTGTCTGAACTTCTTCAAATTGTCAGCATCTCTCCTATGTTTGGATTAAGCCTCCTGCAATTATGAAAGAACATCTCTCTGAATCCTTCATCTTCTAACCATGTATGGTTGAATTCAAAATGGGCCTGGAGTTTTATGGCATATGGTCCTCCTTCTCTATTTGGAACAGAATAGGGGGATGATCCAAAGAACCATCTATCCCTACCTGCAGCTTCAAACCTCTCAGTTTCCTCCAATATAAACTTTGCAACCAAATATCTGTCAAGCATCTTTGAGACCCCTTCCCTTCCACTTCTATAGTTCCTCCATGTAGGAACAAGCTGATTAGGTTCCACGTCACACAACCCCATATCCTCAAACAACTAAGAGGATTAAGGGGTATTGCCTAGCATTGCGCCACAAGCCCCCACCACCCAACACAACACCAAGAACTCTCTTGACTTCATTGTCAAATTTCGATCACCCTTCTGAGCTCTAATTTTATAACAAAGACGAATTTATTAGTTCTATAGAATCTTTCCAAACTATATTCCTCCTTATTTTCCTTCTAAATCCAGTGAACAAAAGGACCAAACCTTCAGGACTAAAGAAAGAACCATCATTGCTTTGGCCCCTTTGCACATAGTCTCCTAAATCATAGTACTATTCTGCCTAAATTTAGACCACAGTCTTTTTGGGGCTAACTTCTTATGGGCACCCCCTTCCCCTCTCGCATTCAAGAAGAGAAATATCATTGGGTCTCTTTGTCAGAGGTTGATCTTGCTCAAAATGGCCCCCATTAATAGTCAATTGTTTACCATCATTCACTTATTTTTTGGCAATGCACAGGTTAGTTATTCGATCTTGTGTCAATGGTTGGTGTAGGTCAAATGCCAAACCCCCTTCTATTCCCTCATATTCCTTCTAAGTATTATCCTCTATAGGCTTTAATTTGCATCTAGATAATTTTTTCCCTTCTATCCTCGGGCACGTTTGTATCCACGGGTTCCAATGTTGTCAAAAGAGCCCTTACCACCTAAATGCTCCTTAATGCAAATGTTTGAAAAAAGGATAGGGCTTTCTTCATTTACCTAAAGACTTACATCCTCAATAGGGAGCTCGGATTCTTCACATTCCCTTTTTAAGGACCAACTCTTAACTTGAACGTGTTTTAATGGGCTTCCCTCAAGGATTTTCTTTTCCAAAATTTGCAAATAACATAGGCTAGGAATATTGCAATTCATAAATTTTTCAAGAGGCTTACATGAAGAATCTTGAGTCTTCTCTCATCTCTGCTTCAATGGAATCTGGTCCCTTCACTTCCTCCCCAATTGAAGAAATGTCACCAAATACTTTCTGTTGCTTATTTAATTTCCTTCCAATGTTTTCTAGTTCCAAGTATGAGAATACTTAGTCACTATATTGACTTCCATATTTCCTTCATTTACATCTTTGATGGCTTCTTTTACTGAGGGAGTTTTTTTCCTTCGTATTAGCTCTTACCTTTCTCCCTCCACACCGACTTACTATCTTTTTCCATGTAATCTTACCACACATGACCTTTGCCATGTCAGTTGACACATCTAAAAAGCAATTTCCAATGATCTAGAGGTTGGATGAACTTCCATGACACCCAAACAAATTCTATTTCTTTCGTCAAACCCTCCTTGAGGTTGAATTCCGATAGAATTTCCACTGTCCATCTAGCCACTTTGCTATGAAAGTTTGCTTCAAGGACTACAATGTTTCCCAAATCTTCTCGCAATGCATTTAGAATACCTATGTTAGTTTCACAGAAGCCTTACCTTGACCTCCTTTTGCTTCCTCTTAAAGGCTTCCTCCTCTCCTCCTTCATGTCACCAAGGATCTCTCCTCAAAAGTGATACTGTTAATGCTCCTATTGTTAACACAATCTCCAATATCTATAGAATTGATGTTTTATACACAACTAATTCCTGCAAGATAAAATTGTCCTTTACACATTAAATAATCAATACTCCCCTCCATTTAGTACCTTCATAGAAGTAGTTGATAGTTCTAATGCTTTGTCCAAAGCCCACCTCTCCCCTAAACCCTTGTCGATCTATTCATTGTAGGCCCTAGACCCTTTCCAAATTTCAACTAGCTCTTCACTTGAACTGAATATTGACCTTAGGAGAACCTCCTCTCCATCTTCGCGATCAACCAATTCCTCCTCCATTTCACCCAATTCAAAATCCAAATAAACAACAATCCTAGGTACTAAATAAATGTTTGTTTAGTAATGAGCATAAGTGGTTAGCACATCTTGGCCATTTTCTTCCTGATTGCCCATCTTTGCCATTTGCAAGCTCTAATTGTTGAAGAACATGCAACTTCTTTCTCTCTCTATTATCACATGTGACCTCCCTCCCTCTAATTATATCACATGAGAATGAGAGAGAGAAGTTACATGTTCTTCAACAATTAAAGCTCTTACACCCGTTGATACATATTTGTTTAGTACCTAAAGTAGGTGAAATGGAGGAGGAACTGGAGGACTATGAAGATGGAGAGGACGTTCTCCTATGGTCATCAACTAAAAAAATTGGGGGTGTACTCCAGCTGTTCCAAAAACCCCATCCCCCAGCCCCCCATTCCACATTGTCCACATTCTGGAAACACATGCAGCAAAATTACTTTCAACAAAATACCTTAAAAAATATTCACACATTTTAAATTTTGATGTTAGATGTTCCCCAAAAAATAGAAAATAAAATGTATGTCAAGGTTTGAACAAAATATCCAATCTATCTTATTTTTAATTTCTTGCTTTTCTCTTGTAGTGGTAGGGGGTCTTTTCAACCAGAAAGATTACTGATTAGTAGACTGTTTATATCTTAAGATAAGCATGCGTCTTTAGGGTTATCCGTGCAAACCTTGATAAGTTCGTTAGAGTGGATAACAGCAAACTCCATCATAGAGAACACAATAAAAAACTGGCATCCTTTCAAAACAGTTCCATATATCTGAATTAATTATCTGATGCTGAAACATACCCCTAAACCTAACCCTAATAGGAGTGCAAGGTTGTTTAAGTTGGGGAGAGAAGCATATCCTTAAGATATCCCTTTAATCAGAAAACCTGCAATTCTATTCGATGATTGAAACATGCCTATAAACCCCAAACCCTAACCTTAACAAATGGGATGCAACTTTAATTTAATTGGCAGATAAGCATACCGTTAAGATGCTCTCTTTAATGATTCATAAAACCTGCAATGCTATCTGATCATGAAGCATACCGATAAAACGTATTCCCTAGCCCTTACAAAAGAGGTGCAATGATAATTTAATTGAGAGAGAAGCATACCATCAAGATGTTCCCTTAATGAATCATAAAACCTGCAATGTTTATGGCAAATGCCGCATATGGGTTCGTGTCCAGAATGATGAGTCAATTTCATGTGCTCCACAAGATGCTCCATTTTGCAGAATTGCCTGAAGCACGCTGCACACTTGTGCCTGTAAAGCATGCATGGACAGAATTCATAACAGTAGTGGATCTTGATATTATAACCTCGGTGATTTCGGCCTGTCTGTTGTTCATTGTTTAGACAAAACCCCAGAAAAGCCCAATTCTAGAAGCAAATCCAAAAAAAATAGACTATAACAGTGAAATACAATTTTGGCTGAAGTTGCAGGCAAAACTCCAAAAATATCAACGGACTAGTTCACAAAACGCTCACCTGCTTGGCTCCATGGCGAGTAAACCTGTGGCTCGATTATCCGTCACAACAATTATTTAATCTGAGATGCAAGCATAGGGGGAAGCAATGTGTATGAAGTACTGGCGGGAATACCCACTAATGGCAATTCGATCAGTTTACCCAAGTTTTCGATCAGTTTACCCAAGTTTTCGATCAGCATGAACCTATGTGTATGGAATGGCAGGCCACATGAAACAGAAGTTCGATTGTTGGGATATCAAACGCTGGGGGAGTCTGCATTCAAAGCTGGAGTATCACTAACAGAGGGCCCCTCCAATGTGTTTTGAGGCGTTCCACTGATAAACATAATAGTTTGTGAAGTAGTTTGGCATTTAAAAATAGATGGTCATTGATATCCTGATATGGGTTTAGTTTTGGATTCTGAGGCCATTTCCAGCATGGATGTAGCCGAAATATGTGGGGCTTCGCATTGATATGTCTGCGTCAATGTATGGAAGGGTGGTATAATAATGCAATTGTTTTATCCCACGTGGCATGTGAAGAGAGGGAGCCATAGGTGAATAGGGTTAACCCATTCCACATAATCTTTATGTGTGGATATATAAGTATTTATTTTTATTCAACATGAAAAAAATATGATATATAAGTATGTTAGATGTATGTTGGAAGACAAAAGTTGGTTGAGTTTGGTGGTTTTTCTGGAAAGTTGAAGAAATGTGGATGTTTTCAAAAGCAGTATTATTTTGTGGATATTTTTAATTTTAAGCATAGTGAGAATGTGAGAATGGAGATATCATGATAAATAATAAATAAATTATTATTTAATGTTTATTTTATTTACATGACATTACAAGTTGGGTTAGAGTTTAAGGGTAGGCAATTATTTTTATTTTTTATTTTTTTTAATTGAGTTTATGTGTAAATGTTTACAAACATTTACACCATTACATTTTTTTTTGTGGCTTTTTGTTTTTAAATTTAAGTTTAAAAAATGTTATAGAATAAAATTAAAATTAAATATTTATAAAATATTTTGATTTTGAAATGAGTTATGGTATTGATAAGCCATGATATTGTAACAAAATTTATTTAAAAATTAATAATATGCATAGTAAAATAGGGTGAATATTCATGGTTAAGAATCTTGTTATATTATATGTTTATGGTAGGTATTAGGTTTTAATTTAAAAATGTTATAAATAAAATTAACTTTAAAAAAATAAATAAATTAATTAAATTAAATAAAATAAAATTAATGAGTTATGTGTTTTTGGGTATGTGGTATTGATAAGTTATGGTATTGGTCCATGGTATTGTAATAAATTAAAAATTAATAATATACATAGTAAAATAAGGTGAACATTCATGGTTAAGAATCTTCTTGTATTGTAAATGTTAAATTTTTATGTGCTTATTAATTAAATTTAAATATGGTTACATAATGTCAAGTCCCACTAGCACAACCAGTTGAGGATGGGCCTGGTCACCAAGGTGACCCAGGATCAAACCTTACAGGGGGTGGTTGTGACATGTGCTGGGGGGAGGAGACATTATATAAATCCAATGAACTAAAGGGCTGGTGTGGCTCAGACGAATGTGATCCCTTGCTGACTTTGACGGCTTAATGCCCCTGGGTGGCCGCTCCTCAAGCCATAGGTCAAGCCTGGATGATCATAGACAACTTGACAAACAAACAAAAAAATATAGTTACATAATAATTATTTTAATTTATATGGTAAAATGGATGTTAATTTATAACTATTATTTATAGGTGTAATTTAACTTATATATGAAATATTCTTTTTCACTCAATCGTACAATATAACTTCAAGTGAGATTATGATTTTTTGTTGCTTGAATGGGTCTAGATTCATCTTAACTTTGGATCTACCAAGCAACCGATTCATCTTAACTCTGGATCTACCAAGCAACCTCTATTAGAGTGAAAAGAGATTTGATCCATCTTAACTCTGGATCTACCAAGCAACCTCTTTTAGAGTGAAAAGAGATTTGATCCATCTTAACTCTGGATCTACCAAGCAACCTCTTTTAGAGTGAAAATAGATTTGATCCCTCTCCCGTCTTAGTAGATCCCGAGATAAGATGGATCTAGGCTAGTTTAATTTCCCCTTTAAATAAGTTACATTCCACATGAATACAGTGGATCAATATCATGGGTCAATACCATGGGACATTTTTATTTTTGTTTTTATTTTATTTTTATAGGGTAATTTTCATTTTGGAATTTAGGTTTATGTGATCCATATGCGAATGTTGAGAGATCTTTGGATAAAATTCACATTAGAAACAATTTGTCTAGTGTGCTTCATCGTCCACTCAAGATGAAGAATCAAATATTGGCATTAAGATGCATAGAAATATTTTTTAGCCATATAACAATTAGCTTTGACTAAACAAATATTATTTATTAATAAATAATAGTTTAAAATAAAGAAAGTAGTGGTTAATATTGAATTAAGAAAGATATTTAATGAAAGGGAAAAATCTAATGTAATAAACTATAAACCAACAATAAGATAAAATATCTAAAATAATAAAACAATAAATTACTCCAATTTAAATAATCAAAACAATAAAACTAATTAATCTAAAAAACTAAATAAAATAATATAATAATACTAATAAAAAGGAGAAAAAAATATAATAGATAAATAAATTTTGTGGATGACACTTGGGTCATGTGGTCTCATGGTTGGGAAAAGTTGGAACTTTTTTTCCAACATCTTAACAATCAATCTAGTTCTGTAACTTTACTATGGAATGTGAAATTGATGGTAGTCTGCCTTTCCTCAACATCCTTATTTCAAATAGAGATGATGGTTCTTCCTCCCACTAGTTCTTTCGGAAGAAAACTCGCACTGAGCAATATCTTCATGCTAAATCGCATCATTTTCCTAGTCAAAATCTATGTGGTCTCAACACCTTAGCCACTCGGGCATTAAGAGTTTCTAATGAAAACCACCTCAAAGATGAGAAAACCCATCTCCTTAATATTTTTAATAATAATGGATACAGTAGGCACCAGTGTCTTAGAGCTTTCCTTAAATCTAAAAAGGTCCTAAGATTAAAAAAGAACCGAAGGATAGGTTTTCATGGGTGCATCTTTCGTTTATCCAAGGGACCACAAACAAGATTTCAAGGATCCTGAAGAAGCATAAGTTTCCCTCGACATTTAACCCCCTAAACACAATTTGGAGCTCCCTAAGATCAGTGAAGGACCCTATGGACCCTAAAAATGGGAAAGGTGTTTACGTCATCCCATGTTCCTGTGTAATTCCATACATTGGTGAAATTGGTCGCTTAATAAGTCATAGGATTCATGAGTACGCAACCGACATCAAACATGGAAGGACCCACTCCATAGCTTTGGCAAAACATTCAGAAAAGACAAAACATCATATATGCATTGAAGAGGCCAGGGTCATTGCAAGGATTGATCATTTTCATCACCGTAAGTTTAGGGAGACCATGGAAATTGAAAGGATGCCAAGAAATTTGAATAGCGACGATGGTTAGAAAATTAGCAGGTGTTGGATCCCACCTTGTCTTCTTAAGTTTTTAATTAGTAAAGTATTTTTTTATTTGTTTATTTATTTATTTTCCTTTTTATTACCATTATTCCTTTTAATATGTTAATTTTAATTTTAATTTTCTTTCTAATTTTAAAATTTTTGTTATAAGTCAAAATTCCATTCATTCTTCAAAAAAGATGTACATCGAGAGTAACAACAAAAAACAGGTGGTCTCACCCCAACTAGGTTTGTTGATCATGGCATTCAACTTACAAAAGAACAAAAATGAAACTAAAGACATCGTCCATAACCAAGAAGGCCAAAGGCACCAGAAGATAAATAATACAAAAAGAACACATGTAATCATAATAGTCATCAGACGTGATGGAGGATAGTGTGTCTAGGGTTGTCCCAGGAGGAGGCGTAGGTCGAAATGAACATCGAACGCTCTTCAAAATGCGCCATCCAAGACTCCAACTTATCTACCTTCTCCGATAGCAAGTTCTATCCTTGCCAGACCACCACAATACGTTCTTGGAAGTGACACTCAAAGTAGTGCATTTTGTCCAAAGTAGCTACCAGTTCAGCATGTTCCTCTCGTCAAATCCGTTCCGCAGTTTCCAATCGCTCCAGCAGGGATTGTATCAATTCTCGACAATTTTCCACACAGCAATGTCGAATGACCCTTGAACCAGGAATTGAAGACCATGCACCCCCTCGTCGTCCCATGTTGTTGCGATGTCGTGCCCCGCCCCTCGATGGTGTTTATGTCAATCGACCCCTGTGACCCTTCGCCGAGCCACCACACCCACGACCATCCCTCACACCATCCACCATCCGTCGAGAGCATCTCATCATCTTGCCACTTTGACGAGCCCCAAATGCCTCCACCCCTAGGTCCATGGTCTGTAGTTGATTTTATGGGTCTCCTCATCCATCCAAGCAGGGCTTTGGTGGGAGGGAGGATCACCCTCTTCTTGGAGTTGTGCACATCGTCGCTGGACCAACAACTTCGCTATCAATGCAAAATATTGCAGCATAAACACTACTAGAAACACTCTAGGTGCGCTCATCCCACATCCACTAGGCCCGTCGCACACAGTTCAAAAACCACCATCCTCCTAGACAAGGCTGCAAACTCGCACCACCTGCCACAAAACAACATCACACAACTGCAAAAACTTCGCCACCCCACCAGTCGTGCCACCCCAGGCTCGGACACAGAGATATTGAAATTCTAATAATTCAAACTCAGGAGGGCCAAAGGAAACACATAATTTCCCAAAACACTCTAAGGAACACCCCCTCAACCATGCCATCAATAAGGGACTACTTCAACCTCCAAGACCCTTGCTCCCTTCACCCCAAAAGATACAAAAAAACTCAAACGATGTATCAAAACAACCCAATTACGGGCCCAGGAACCGAAAGAAGAGAGCCACCTACAAAACCGCCACCACTCCCAGGGGCAATGATGCCTACGCTTCCCACTCGAGCAATCGAAGGAAACATAACCCAAAAACACTAATACCCATACCAACTAGAAGCTTCAAAAGTTTGAATCCACCGGGAATCACAATCGACATTCACATATAAACGCAAAAAACCACCCCTAAAACAAGAAAATAACCAATTTGCAGAGCCAACATCCTAGGAGTGAAGATCATTTCCGGGGACGCCACCCTTCCCATTGAAACTCGAGACGCTTCCTTCATTGGCGAGCAAAGAACCAGGCAAGAACATGAAGGCGAAACGAAACACAAATGAAATCTCCATCCACCATCCTCAACCTTAGAATGACATCTCCCATGTTGGTCGAGGCGCTAATGAATTCCACACGAATACCATTACTCTCCCTCGTATGCTAGGTGAAATGAGAGGGTGGGGGACCGACCCTTGACCCGGATGTTGGTTCTTGATCATCATGGGCCAAAAGGTACCCGTGCACTTGGTCCATCACCCCCTCAGGGATTTTTTTAGAGATCCTTTTAATAAGAAAAAAAAATGAATTATGTATAGGTTGGATTAACGGTCAAAAAATAAAAAATAAAAATTATTTGACCAATTTTCACTTTATTTGAAAAGTAATAATCAAAAAAAGATTTTATTAATATTTGAAAATTAATAATTGAAATGGGATTTTATTCATTATGAAAAAATAACTAATAGATAAAAATAGTAGAAATCTAAATTAGATAAATGAAAAGATAGAAATAGGAATTAGATTTTTAGATTTTTTATTTTGAAAAATAAAAGACATAATTGAAATGGGAAATGGATTAAATAATTTAAGAGTTAGTTGATAATTTTTTTAAATTATTAAAAAATATATCAAATAATAATAAACATATTCATCTATATATGTTATTAGATGACAAATTAGTCGACAATTTGATTTAAAAAAAAATATTTGAAATAAAGAATATTAAGATGAAAAGGAATTAAAAATAAAAAGAATGTTCTTGTTTTATAGTTAATAGGCAAAAAAAATATATATAGCTAAAGAAATGAAGAGATTAAGAATTAAGATAAGAAATAAATGTTATAGTTTATATTAGAGGATTAAAAGGAGTTAAGGATAAAATTGAACTTAGTTGATGTATATATATTCATCTATATTTATATTTTTGTTATTAGTTAGATAAAGCTTAGATATTTTTGTTATTTTATTTTACTTTTTTTTATGTAATTTGATTTAGTCAAAATGTTAAACATTACATTACAACATATCCATCATATTGGGCTAGAGAGTATCGCTCAGCGTAATATGGTTTTTGACTGTATAAATGGATTCAACACCTCAAAAAATTCACCATTTTTATGGATTAATCAACTTAAACTCAAGTTTTTAAAAATCTTTGTCCCATTTTAGTTAAAATTAACGATAAAAATGCCCTAAACAATGTCCCTATTTATCTATTATATATTTTAATGTGATATGTATATTATGATTTTCTTTTATTTAAAAAATTGTTCAAAATTTATTAATAAAAAAAAATGAAATAGTTACACATCTATTTTATAGTGAGTTGTAAAAAGCCTTTATGTGTAATTAAAAAAAACAAATTCTCATGTGATTTTTCGGAAAATTTATTTTAATAAATCCATATGCAAAAAAATTATTCATAATATTTAATAATATAATAAATTCATATCCAATTCCAAAACAAATTAGATTAGAATTAAAAAATAAAAATAAAATAAAAACTACGTTAATATTTATTATATATTTAAAATACTTTATTATAAATTTTAATAAATGAATTAGAGTTAAATAAATAATAAAACTAATACTAAATGTAGAATATTTTTTTTTTCAACAGATGGAAAACCTATCATAACTCAGTTGTCAACCAGCAGTGAGGACAACCATCATTGGCTGCTATCCACAAAAGCAGGCTGACTCATCACCGTTATTCAAGGAAAAACCACGCCACCTGTAATAACCCGCTGGTGGTCTGTAAGGGGGCAGGCTATCACTCCTGCCAGATGCCTCTGAGTCTTGGGCCGTTAACCTGTTTCCTTACGTCCGAGGAAGACTAGCTCTTAGCCAAGCAGAAGCAGTTTTAAGGCATACTCCAGGCCTAACTAAATGTAGAATATTTATAAAGAAAGGTTTTTAAAAATTAAATGTATATATAAATAATGTTTTATAAAAAAAGAAAAATGCAAATTAATTATAACTAAATAAATAATCATGTTCGTTTCAGTGGATATTAATGAGCATCATCATAAATATTTTAAATTTTTTTATGTTATTTATAAAAAAAATAAATGCACATATGAATAAATAATAAAGTATAAGATATAAAATATATCATATAAATGGAGAGTGAATTTTCTGTTAAAATATTATTTTAAATTTTTAAAATTTAATTTTTTATTTCAACAAAATTAAAATTAGGATATTAAAAAAAATTCAATCATAGAGTTATGGTAAATTTATTTTTTTATTTGATTATTTAATCTTTGAAAATTTTACATAAACGTTTTATATTTGCTATGCAATGTTATATATTGATTTAGTTATTTTGAAGTGGATTCAGCTTTTAAATCTTACATATTAATATTTCAATTTTTTATTTATATTAATAATTCAATCATAGAGTTATGATAAATTTATTTTTTTATTTGATTATTTAATCTTTGAAAATTTTACATAAACGTTTTATATTTGCTATGCAATGTTATATATTGATTTAGTTATTTTGAAGTGGATTCAACTTTTAAATCTTACATATTAATATTTCAATTTTTTATTTATATTTTCTAAATTTATTTATCAATAGGAAGTTATTTTACTTTATTTTTTTAAATTAAATAAATTGGTTTATATATATAATTTTTTTATGAATTCATCTAATAAACAAGTGGATTAGAAGTTAAAACCATTAATATATTTTATAAGGTCAAAAGCATTTGTTTCATGAGAAATGTAAACCAGATTGGTTTCTTTTTTCCCACAAAATAAAGTGTGGCAAGGAAATTAGTTATTGAGGGGATGGTGCATTAGTCATAATACTAGCATTTGCACATGGGTGCAAAGGGAATGTCGACGACATTAAACTGACGGCGGGGGGCGATGGATTTAAACCAGCATTCTTATTCCAAGGAAGCATTTTCTTCTTGACCAAGTGAAGTTGCTGAGAATTTGAGAGAACAAGGCTGGCAATCGATGCAAAATTTGAGCTTTTGAATTGGGTTTCTCAGCTTTTGATCTGATAGACAAGGAGTTGGAAAGCATGGAAGTTGCGGGTTCGAGTCCTGGTTGAGGTTAGTAAAAGCAATAAACAGAGTTTGTTTGTGTAACAGTTTTTGCTGTGTGTTGGGATTTTTTTTTGTTTTGTTGTCAATGAACGAGATGCTAAGCAGGACTTCGAGGAATTCGCTTCCGTCGGCACAGTTGAAGCATGTTGTCGATTCAAGCCCAGAAGACGGCACTGTAAGTCTTCGGTGTGGCAGAGGAGTAGAAGTGGTGGTGAGATTGAGCCGACTTCGGTTCTTGATATCCCAAGCCCTAGAGCGAGAGCGCGGGGGCAGTGGTTGCTGTTTCTAGTGGCTTGTTATGCGAAGCCGTTTCGGACGGCAGCTACGATGCGGAAACCCTGCTCCTCGAGTCCTCTAGTAAAGAAGCCTTTAATAATGGCAGGCACAGCACCGACAGTCCTGCGTGCTGGTATCCTAACATAGGCGGCACCAGCAACGGTGGCAGAGAAGGATTCAGGTGGAGACTGAACAATGGTGAGCAGCAGCTCAATGACCCTATTTCGTCTCGGGCATTAAAGTTTAACAGGGAGGAGGAACAGAAATTTGAGAGTAAACATCGAGGATGCAGACTATGACTGCAATTAAAACTTAAATGTACATTAGGTGACACGTGTCAAAGATTGTGTCGAAGACGACGAATCTCTACAGTGTCACCAAATAGAACTTCATAATAGAAAATGCCTTCAGCGTAAATATATGGGTGTGGTTTAATTAATAGAGGAAATGATTTTGTTGGCTAAAATCAAGTAATATAATTTCTAGTGGGATTGTGATTTCTTTTTCTTTAAAATACACTTTTGAATGAATAAATGGATTCAACATCCTAAAAAACTCTTTAGACACTAAATCTTTGCAAATTAAACAATGTGATTTCTTGTTGTTTAAAATGCACTTTTGAATGCATAAATGGATTCAACACCCTAAAAAAACCATAAAGCACTTGATCTTTGCAAATTAAACAACTGAAAATTATGGTTTTTAAAAATATGTACCGCATTTTAGACAAAACTGACTAGAAAAAATGCTCAAAAAGGGTCGTTCCATTTATTAGTTAGACTACTCTTAATATGTGTGTTTTTGTCATCATTCTAAAAGTGCTTGGTAGGATCCTTGAATGTGGTAGCTTGCTTATTCTGTCCCTATAGGCTTTTTTGTGCAACCCCATCATGGTTCCATAATGGGTGCCTCTTGGGATATTGGGTTCCTCCACCAGGGGGTGTGTCATTATTCTTGTAACATCCCCTCATAACCTTGCATGAAAATGCTTGGAGTTATATTTTTTTTACAACATTTACCAACGTGATTTCCTACATTACTATTCCATCTCACTTCAATGACCACTAGATAAACCATCATCATAAGTTACACAACCATTAACTTCCATAGTTGTAACACATTATCATAAACTTCATGATGTAACCTTGCATCATTTCCGTGATTCTTTTAACTAGGTTAGTTAATCACATACTTGATAATGTAAATATCACATCGTGCAAGGAATCAACATCATAAAAAATGGCACCATAGACAATCACACCATTAGACATTGATATACCATGGAAATCCGGCAGGGCAAAAACTAGCAAACATTTAATTTTATTATTACACACTCGTGAGGGTGTTCATCCCTCGCTCAATGGTTATAAGGGAGCCCATCCCTTGACCATTTTCATAAAATATTACAAAGGATTTCATCTCAAAAACAATATAACTAACTATAAGTTTTTTTTTTGGGTTATATATATATATATATATATATATATATATATATATATATATATATATATTTTTTTTTTATGAATTCATCTAATAAACAAATGGATTAGACGTTAAAACCATTAATATATTTTATAAGGTCAAAAGCATTGATTCCATGAGAATTGTAAACAAGATTGGTTCCTTTTTTTCCCACAAAATAAAGCGTGGCAATGAAATTAGTTATTGAGGGGATGGTGCCTTGGTAATAATAATAATATATGGGTGTAGTTTAATTAATAGAGGAAATTAATTTTGTTGGCTAAAATCGAGTAATATAATTTCTAGTGGGATTGTGATTTATTTTTCTTTAAAATATACTTTTGAATGAATAAATGGATTCAACATCCTAAAAAACTCTTTAGATGCTAGATCTTTGCAAATTAAACAATGTGATTTCTTGTTGTTTAAAATACACTTTTGAATGCATAAATGGATTCAACACCCTGAAAAAACCATAAAACACTTGATCTTTGCAAATTAAACAACTGAAAATTATGATTTTTAAAAATATGTGCCGCATTTTAGACAAAATTGACTAGAAAAAATGTTGAGAAAGGGCCATTCCATTTATTAGTTAGAATACTCTTAAAATGTTTGTTTTTTTCATCATTCTAAAAGTGTTTGGTAGGATCCTTGAATGTGGTAGCTTGCTTATTATGTCCCCATAGACTTTTTTGTGCAACCCCATCATGGTTCCATAATGGGTGCCTCTTGGTATATTGGGTCCCTCCACCAAGGGGTGTGTCATTATTCTTGTAACATCCCCTTGTAACCTCGCATGAAAATTCTTAGAGTTAGATATTTTTACAACATTTACCAACGTGACTTCCTACATTACTATTTCATCTTACTTCAATTACCATTAAATAAACCATCATCATAAGTTACACAACCATTAACTTTCATAGTTGTAACATATTATCATAAACTTCGTGATATAACCTTGCATCATTTCCTTGATTCTTTTAACTAGGTTAGTTAATCACATACTTGATAATGTAAATATCACATCGTGCAAGGAATCAACATCATAAAAATGGCACCATAGGCAATCACACCATTAGACATTGATATTCCCTAGAAATCCGACAAGGCAAAAACTAACAAACGTTTAATTTTATTATTAAACACTCATCAGGGTGTTCATCCCTCACTCAATGGTTATAAGGGAGCCCATCCCTTGACCATTGTCATAAAATATTACAAAGGATTTCATCTCAAAAACAATATAACTAGTTATAAGTTTTTTTTTTTTTTGGTTATATATATATATATATAATTTTTTTGATGAATTCATCTAATAAACAAATGGATTAGAAGTTAAAACCATTAATATATTTTATAAGGTCAAAAGCATTGGTTCCATGAGAATTGTAAACAAGATTGGTTCCTTTTTTTCCCACAAAATAAAGTGTGGCAAGGAAATTAGTTATTGAGGGGATGGTGCCTTAGTCATAATAATATATGGGTGTAGTTTAATTAATAGAGGAAATTATTTTTCTTGGCTAAAATCGAGTAATATAATTTCTAGTGGGATTGTGATTTCTTTTTCTTTAAAATATACTTTTGAATGAATAAATGGATTCAACATCCTAAAAAACTCTTTAGACACTAGATCTTTGCAAATTAAAAAATGTGATTTCTTGTTGTTTAAAATACACTTTTGAATGCATAAATGGATTCAACACCCTGAAAAAACCATAAAACACTTCATCTTTGCAAATTAAACAATTGAAAATTATGATTTTTAAAATATGTACCACATTTTAGACAAAATTGACTAGAAAAAATGCTCAGAAAGGGCCATTCCATTTATTAGTTAGAATACTCTTAATATGTGTGTTTTTGTCATCATTCTTAAAGTGTCTGGTAGGATCCTTGAATGTGGTAGCTTGCTTATTCTGTCCCCGTAGAATTTTTTTTGCAACCCCATCATGGTTCCATAATGGGTGCCTCCTGGTATATTGGGTCCCTCCACCAAAGGGTGTGTCTTTATTCTTGTAACATCCCCTCGTAACCTCGCATGAAAATGCTTGGAGTTAGATTTTTTTTACAACATTTACCAACGTGTAACTTCCTACATTACTATTCCATCTTACTTCAATGACCATTAGATAAACCATCATCATAAGTTACACAACCATTAACTTCCATAGTTGTAACATATTATCATAAACTTCATGACGTAACCTTGCATCATTTTCGTGATTCTTTTAGCTAGGTTAGTTAATCACAGACTTGATAATGTAAATATCACATCGTGCAAGGAATCAACAACATAAAAACGGCACCATAGGCAATCACACCATTAGACGTTGATATACCCTGGAAATCCGACAGGGAAAAAAATAAAAAACGTTTAATTTTATTATTAAACACTCATCAAGGTGTTCATCCCTCCCTCAATGGTTATAGGGGAGCCCATCCCTTGACCATTAACCTTTTTTTTTTTTTTTTACAAGGGAAAAAATCGAACTTTTTATAGACCAAATCACAAAAAGTTACATAGTATATGCCACAACATTCCTTATGATATCATAAGCCTAGGGGAGGTCGAGACCATCAGTACCCGTCCACTGTGGTACAGTGAAGGAAACAGACTATAAACCAGGGCTGCACAAGTGTTCACGAAAGAGGGACAGAACCTGGCAGCCCCTGTGATACATAATGTCCACAAAAAACATCCATCCAAAAAGATGCAACTAATCCATCTATCTTGGGCCTAAAAAAGAGAAACACCCAGACAAGGATAAACAAAGGGCCTCTCCGAAGAGAAAACAACCCCATAAATATTTCATATATATATATATATTGGTAAAAATCATTAAAGAGAAAAAAATAGTCACTTTTGTCATCATAATTACAGATAAAGGACCCATTTTTTTAGTTTATAACTGCATAAATGTACAAAAGCCTCCAGGTGATATAACATGACTGGAAAAAAATATAGACGAAACCACATAAATAAATATGATCAGTAGGGTCTGGTGTTCGACACACAAACAACCAGCCCCTCTTTTTCCTCTATAGAACACGCGCCCGCAGCAAGTTGAAGACTGACTTTAGATAGTAGGTCAGCTTCCCAGTTCTGTTCCCTGTAGATATGGCATAAATAAATCAGATTGAAGTGAGTTTTGAGAGCCTGTATTTCTTCAAGAATAGGAATTAATAAAAAGTGAAAACATCTCTTGGAGTTGTTAACCCAAGTTATGACATTCAAAGAATCCCCAAAAATTTGAATCGACTCGATGCCCAAATGAATCAACCAACAAAGAAGGAGTTTTAAAGTTTGAAGCTCAGCAAAATTGTTTGATCCTTCCCCAAGACCAACCACCACAGATAAAGAAGTAGCTATAAGTTATTACAATCATCATTTACCTACAAGCCCTTGAGCATTGTGTCTTGGGGCTATGTTCTCCCCATCAATGGATTTTCTTGTAGTTGACATTCCTTCAATCTACATAGACGAATAACTTATTACCTGTCGTAATGGTTACTTAATCCATCTTTGCATATGTCATAGTATTTTCCTACAACTGCTATTGTTAGCGGCCTTTGATATCATGGTTAGATCAAGTATAATCAAACTAATAATAAATCCATACTAGTGATGTTTTGTCATCTATTCATGTGCATTCATGAAATGTAAACAAAATATCACAACATGCTTCCTTTAATAACGTTGCACGTGCATTAATTACAAGCATATAACTATCAAAGCATGTCTATAAATAAATACCACATTAACTATTATTCCCCTCTAACAAACACACATTCTTTCCAAGGCAATTCACTACAATTTTCTAGACATTCCTTTTAGGGAAGCGAACACATCAGTTATGATCTTCGTGCATGCGATTACATAAACTTTATCAAAAGAAATTAGCCCTTCAGCTATTATTTTTGGTGCATGCAAATTTGTAAAAGAAAGCTAACACAATGGATGTTGTTCCTATTCATGCAAATGCATATGTTTTCTAAAAAGAATCTTCCCAAAAGAAAGCTTAACACCATAGAGCATGCAAATACATGTTTCTTTCTCGAGGAAATCTAGCATAATAGGGCATGCAAAAACATGTTTTCTTTTCCATAAAACTAATATAATAAATCATACAATACATGTCTTCTTTTCCAAAAGATTAAACCATCAATATCCATATATATATTGTAAAGAAGCCAACACATTACTATGATTTTTGTGCATGTAGATTCATCTTCTTTCCCAAAAGAATCTTTTCTCGCATGAAAATGTATATTCTTTCTAAAGGAAAATTAACACAATCTTTTATGCAAATGCATAAATTTTCCAAAAGAAATATACTGTTATAGCCATTCTTTTTCATGTATGCAAAACAACACATTTTTTTCAAGAAATCTCACTCGGTAACTATTCTTTCCATGCATGCAAAATAGATCACATTAGTCATTCTTTTCATGCATATTTCATTTCAAGGAATCCAACACCATAGTTGTTATTTTCATGCATGCAAAGATCATATTTATTTTCCAAGAGAACAAACACAATAGTTATATTTTAGTGCATGCAAATAACATATTTCTTTTCAAGAAATATCAAACATAACGTGCATGCAAAAAAATGTATTTAATTTCGTGTAATATCAAACAAAATAGTTCTATTTGTGTGCATGCAAATAACTCATTTACTTTCAAGAAACCTAATACAATGATGTATGCAAAAACATTTATCTTTTCAAGAAATCTAACCCAATATTAGTTCCATGCATGCAAAACACATCTCTTTTCTAAGAAATCAAAAGCATAACAGCTATGCAAACACATGCTACTTTTTAAAGAAGTCAAATGTATAGTAGTTACTCTTTCATGCATGTGTAAATAGATATTATTTTCAAGCATTTTAGTGAAATAACCACATATTCTCTTTCAATAAAATTACATGGTTATTTATATTTTACACAAATATTCATGTGCAAGCTTAAATATTATGGGAGCGGGCCTATTTATATGAAAATACATAATCTTACACATGAAACAAACCACCTTTTACTCTATTTTTTTGTGAACCTAAAATTCAAATGCATTAATTGTTGCAATGCTATGCCTATTTTATTATCATAATGCATTGGTGGTATATTATTAAAGGTCAATAATCCTATTATTAATTTGTCCTTTGCAACCCCCATATATATAAACATATAGAAAAGGTATCCCTTGCTATCCAAATCTTAATAACACACTGTATAATGCAACAAATTCTATCCTCCAGTAGACATGCATATTTAATTCATAGTGCAAGGGTTAAAGTAAGAGAGTGCATACGCATATAAGATTCCTAAGAAACTATTAAAATGAAGTACTAGTACACTAAAAAATTCGTACCAAACCACCATGCTACAACAAGTAGTATTATGCTCTCAGGTCTCAAGAAGGAAACAAACCCCAACACCACCTCCTCTTGGTTCGACTCTTTCCTATCATAAATGAATACTCTCCGAGAGAGCTTGATCATTGCATTCAAATATGACAATTTATAAAGAAATTTTGTCGTAGAATCTATAGTGAGATCATCAACAATCATTTATTTTTTACGTATGCTCGCCCACTCTTATCGATTATTAACTCCCCTCCGACTGACACTGAAGACTCACTGTTATATGAACAGTCACAGACGATGTCGTGATTAATATTCTAACACCTCCCCTTAATCACGACCTAAATGTAAACTTTCCCGCTACTCTAAGTCTCAGTTAGGCTTACAACGATACATTTCATTTTTTCCTTCTTGCTAAAGGGTCCATGTTTGTTCATTTGTTGTTGTAGTTTCATCTTCACCTTTCTTGCCATAAGATATTGGTGGAGCTTCTCCTTTTTTTATCTTGATTGTGGACTAACATTATTTGTATTCAACATTGCTACAAGTGCTTGGGATTTATACTTGTCCTTAATGCTTGCAATTTCTTCAAGTTTTATTGCTTCTTCCTCACTACAAATATCTTCACACTTAAAAGCAATGTTAGATTTATATAAAATATCATAAAAAGAACCATATTGATTCTTGTCACCCTGCTCTTTTAAGAGAGATTTCCTTCCTTCATATTTCTTTGTTGTCATAGTTGGTTGTTTCATGTCTTCAACCTCTTTAATCAACTCTGTTGTTGCAAACATCTTGTCCTGCATTTGATTTGTGTATGGAGGTAGGAAACTATTCTCACCAAACAACAACTCATCAATAATATGATTTTCATGCATCATATTGAACAACTCTTTATGAGATACATAATTCTCATCAAATTTGACTTCATACGTTTCTGCATCATAGAGACATTCTCTG
Source organism: Pinus albicaulis (assembly GCA_034641835.2). Classification (NCBI taxonomy): domain Eukaryota; kingdom Viridiplantae; phylum Streptophyta; class Pinopsida; order Pinales; family Pinaceae; genus Pinus; species Pinus albicaulis. Next base: position 538,114,521 of record CM076570.1, read on the forward strand.
TAAAAATATTCAAATTCTACACCAATGGTTGTTTCTTCATGATCACATGTTTCAATATCAATTATAGGCACACATTCATCATCCATCATTGCAACCTCAATGTTTCCATCTTCAGTTTCACAATGAATTACGAGGCTGCAAGCACAATCATCATTTTCAACAACACTTTCATCAACTTCAGCTTTCTCACTCCACTTCATTTCGAGAATATCCCAAAACATTTTAGCATTAAATATTTCACCAAATTCATACAAAATACTAGACAAAATGTTTTCATCCCAAGCTGATATAATGAGAAGTAATGCTACTGCACCTATACTCTTATCATTGGAATTTATCGAAGTTTCTTGAACAAATTTCCATAAATCTACTGAACAAAGAAATCCTTCCATTTTAATTTCCCAAAGCTTAAATTTTTTACCTGAGTAAGATGGCAGAACTGGCATTAATCGCTTCAATATTGCACCAATCTCTTCAGGCTAATCCAGATCTATATTTGGATTCATGTCTTCATTGAGCATGGATTCTATGACAAGAAACATTTCATATTTTTCTGCAACTTCTGTCATTTCATTCTTTCTCCACAAGCGTATCAATTATCTTTGTGATTGTTTGAATCTCCTTTGTTTTCCCATCACTCAAACGGCTCAGTTCACACAAGCCTCAAAACAAAAACAATGTCAAAAATACTTTTCCAGCACCATGGAAACACTTAGCACACCACTTTATGAACCCATACCATGTCAAATCCCAGCAGGTCAAGTTCAGTTCCATGTTACTTCAAATCACAAAAAAACCCACACCTCAAGCTCAACAATAGTTGCACACAATATTCAACACATATGCAACAACAATGTTCCAATGTTCTAATAATGCACAACTCCAACCATTGAATTCACGTCGGGTTCATGAACCACCAAACAACTCAACCCCATAGCCAACACAAAGCAGGTCCACACAACAGGCCGCGCATAATAAATTTGGCTTATGGATATTAACAAAACACCGATATCTTAATGCCACATAGAACTTCGAGACTAAATGTGACACAAACTAGATCTCAATGCAACACGCAATTCGAGCAACACAAACTGCAACACACAACAAACTTTGGCTTCAAACAACACTCCATGCTCACAGGTTTCTCAGCTCACTGGTATGTTGTTCCCCTTCGAGAAATGCTCCCACAGTGCTTCACAATTTGAACAACTAATCAAACATCCAATTGAAAAGCTCTTTCAATGTTCTCCAACAACACACACCTCTTTCGTTATCTCTCTATAGCACACCTCAACGTCGAGACATGCCACACCAAATCTTTTGTTGGGTTCTCAACTATGATCAACCAACGATGCCTCTTTTTGTTTATGCAACACCACACTGCTACGAGGATTGAAGATGTGTACTATGAAATAATCAAACTCGTTTATTCACTAAATCCAAATGAAAAGTAGTTGCATGTTCACCCATAAAACATATTTTACATAAAAAATAATAATAATATGTTCATTGTCTAATTTGCATATCCAACTACATATCTAGTTATCTAACTTAATAATGTTAAGACATATACTTTGCAATAATCAAACTACTTTCTTCACGAGATCCTGTTGTTTTTCACTTACTTTATCCCCATCTCATAATAATTGTTATAATTGAAACAAAAAAGTTATACTGCATCTAGTGACTTCATCGATAATATGTATTATCAAAAAATTCTTCCATAAACAAAAAAAATTAATAAAGACATTGATAACATGTATTATGAAGGGGCCCTTCAATAAATAAAAAGATTCAATAAGACATTATTTCATTGAAGATAAGTACCATCTTCTCTTAACCACAATTACTATTATTTATTTTAATTAAATAAAAATTATCAACCATATAAAAAATTATATTCTATTTAAAATAAGATAAAAAACTGTTCGAAAATATTTAGAAAATAAAATAAAAAATAAGTTTACAAGTTTTCAGATAATAACAAAGCTAAAAATAAATAAATAAATAAAAATTAAGAAATATGAATAAAAAGATAAGATGAAAAAATTCACAACCAAATTAAATGTAAATAATAAATTTATTTGAAATATTATAAACATTGATGAATTTTTATTTTTATTTTAAATTAAAAAAAAAATTTAAAAAATATATTTTATTTAATTAAATTATTGGTTAATACGTCCAACCTACGTCAAATTCTTTCCTCCATAACTCCATAAGAAGTCTCAATCTATGGATGAACCAAGGTGTCTTACCAATCACATTTTCTTAATCCATGGACAAAAAATCATTTACACCTAGACGAATAACCTCCCTATTTAGAAACTCCAAAAGTCATAATCCATGCTTTGAGTATCCTTGTTTACGATTTGAGTGCCTTTGAGTATATTCTTGTATCCGATTTGAATATTAACATTATTGCCCATAATTTACTTGGTTTTTGGCTTTTTGCACTTTAGAATTTTGTGGTCCTCAATTAATTAGGGAAGTTCTCATTCTTGGGATTACCACATACACCACCCACATCATCATAGAGGAATTCCAAAAGAAAAATGTTTTCAATTTGACAAAGTCTCTCATCATGACTAATACAACTTCATATACATTAAAATATACATTTTATTAATAATATATCAGATAAAACAAAGAAGTTTCATAAATACTTATAATATTTTTGTCGAATAGCTAACATAATGATTATTCTGGAAAAATCTAAAATAGTGATTAGGAAATTTGGGTATTTAGAGAGGTTGTCTCCTATGTCTCTCAAAAGTAGCATTGCATCTTTGAAAACAAGAGCTTACATCATTCATAAGAATGTTTAAGTAATTATATATGTTTATTATTAAGAATGTTTATATAATTATATATATTTATTAATATTTTTTTGGATTAAAAAAATAAAAAAAATTAAATACTTTTATATACAATTTTTTGATTGGGGTGTGAGTTGGCAGCCACTGCTTTCGCATGTGATTGATGTGGGTCTTTTGAGGAGCTTCCTGCCACCCTCCACATGCACAAAGCACATGGACCGGTGGTTCTTTGCATGTGAGGATTTAATGCTCTCGTTGAAGGTGGCAACAATTTTTGCGAGTGGGAGATATCCAGAGCATTCTAGGGTGAGTCTAGCAAGTTTCTTATTTGTGGTAGTTGTTTCCCTTGGCGTTGGTCTGTACTGTTCAATGGCTTGGAGCAGTTTCAGTAGGAGAGGACTCTCTAGACGCGGGTTCAGTCACGACCATTTCACGTTCTAGTTCACGGGTATGTGTTGAACTTCTTTTACATTGCCCCCATGGTTCAGTCTCTATGTTTGTGGGCCTTTGGGTTGATTATTTCTAATGCTTTGGGTTTGCGGATAAAGGTGGCTTATATGGAATTTTATGTGCTTGAATTGGATAAGGAGGTGGTCTCAATTCCATCTGACCTCTCTGTGTCTATCGTCTTTTTAATTTTATTATCTCGCATTGGTTTATTTTTTTGGTGGCTTTATCGTCGCTCTTGCCTTTGCATTTCTCTTCCACCTTTCCTTCGGGGTCTCGTGTTGGATCAATGCTTTTGTTGTAGAACCCTTAGGCATATGGCATTAGGACGACTCAATCTGCATCTATGCCCTTCGGCTCCTCAGGAGCAATGCATTGTATGTTGGTTTCAAGGGGTTTTGTCTTTATGGTTGTATGTTTGAATCAAGAGTCTGAATTGGACAATTAAATGGTTGATTCATGGGGCATCTTTATTTCAGTCTCTAGTCTCTTACCTGTTTCCTATGACAGGTCCTCAGCTCTGTAGTGTCACCTGGAAGTTGGATGTATTATTCCCAATTTTCCATTAGTTAATTGGAATATTAGAGTTCTTACTTTTCTTAACTAATTAAGTAAATAAGAGGGTGGGGGGACCATAAACCCCATAGATGAATAAAATCCACTGTTGATGTGTGTATGTGGATAATTTAGAGTTAGATCTGCGTTGTGGAGTAGTGGAGTGACTCATTAATGTAGAAGGAGTGGAGATCAAGCATTATTGAAGATAATATAATGGAGATCATGGAGGAAGTAAAATGAGATCATGGTGCATTAAAAGTAAGATAATGAGCACTAATGATGAGATAATGGAGGAAGTTGTGCGTCTAATGCACACATGATGGAGAGAGTGGGAATTAAATGCAAATATGGTGGAGAACATGGAGAGACAACGCAGTATTCATGGAGGCTAGTGTCTACATGTGCAACGCAATTATGAGGTGGGCCAGGGCTATGGAAGGCTCACAAAGCATAAAAGGGATATGAAGGAAGCAATAGAGGCATACTTTAGATTATTATTTCTAATCTGTTTAGATCTAGATTTGTCAGTTGACATATCTATGCACGCTTCAGTTGTTTAGGTAAGTTTGTAGTGATGTTTAGCACACAGGTGTTTTCGAGCGGAAATCCCACCCTTACCCATGGGGGACTTCGAGTGCCTACTCTGGGAAGGTTTCTTTGACCTACCATACATCACCAAGCATTGGTGCCACATTCAACCCCTCTTGACAACACATTCAGTCTCAGGAATTACACATTCCTACTTGAGGGTTTGAGAGGTGGAGGTTGTTTCTAACATTTCAGCTAGGAAATCGGTGGAGGATTCATCCTTTCACCTTGGGCTTCAAGATCAGTCTTCTAGGAGCTGGCATTCAGTCCAACATTTCAGACCTCCATGCAACAACAATTCCCCCAATGGATTGCGTAGTCCAATCCTGTAGATCTATTGGAGGAGGGAATTTTCCAGTATTTCAGCTGTAAATCCTATTAGGGACCATCTCCTCTTTTTGGGCACATTATTTCCATCATTGGTGAGCTTCATTGCAGCATCTAGCATCAGGCTATAGAGTCTCCATCCTTGACAACGCGGTTTTTTCCAGCAATTGTGTAGTTGCAGCTGCAACTTGATCAAAGGAAGGAGGAGCTAGATCTTGAGCTTCTAGCTTGAGGATCTAGTGAAGGGATCAAACCTTCAAGCATAGATATGAGTGTATCATATTGCAGCCATCTTATGATCAGTTCATGCTTCAGACCTACATACCCAGCAGTCATATGTTGCAGGGCCTAAGAGGGTGATTTTCCTAGATTGTTGGATCTGGAAATCCTTTCTAGGTTATCTTGGGTATTCATCATAGAGCCTGGATCTGGAATCCGAACATCATCTGAGCTCCAAAACTGCCAGATCTACATTCTTATTTTCAGCTGGCAGTTGTAGTCCCAGCATTTGCAGTAGGGACAACGCAATTTTACCTCCAGCAGTCCAACAGTTACGCAATCCCTCTTGTGGGAGGACTTCAGGGTCATTCTAGGCCACTTGTTTCGCTTGAGTGTCTCATATTTTGAGCACTATTGTACTTCTATTTTCACCTCCAACTAATAATATGGCTCAACTATTCTGTCTATTTGTATGGTGTATTTAGATTATTTGTTCATTGTTGTAGTTTCCAGTTATTGTGTTTCTTTATTACTGCATTCTCCCTTTTGGGATATTACAGTGCTATCAGAGCATGATCTTTGGCTCAGCTTGTGGGCATTTCATCTTTAACATCAAAAGAAGAAGCATATAGTAGAGATCTATAATGACGAAGGGATTCAGTTTTGCCTCATTTCTCTTTAGATCTATGCAAGATCTCTCCAAGGAGGTCAAACAAATGAAGAGATAAAGGCAAAAGGAGGATCCAAGAAGAGTTCAGAAAGAGGAAGGTTCAAGAACTTCCTATCAGTAGCAGAAACAAATGATAATGCAAAGAGCTCCACAACATTCTACTAGATCCCCTTTCTTTGAGAAGGAACGTGAATGGTATGATTATGGAGGATACTTGGGGTATGAGACCTTAAGTAAATATATGTTCGAGTACAAAGCACAACCTAGAGCACTCAGGGAGAATCTATCGCTCCAACAGTTTTTGCAACTCAAAGAAGAAAGGAGATCTCGTAGCAGCAATAGAAGAAAGAGGCATAAATTCTTCTTGCCTACATTTGATGGATCATCCATAAGCAAATTGATGGCTTGAAGGGAATAGTTAGCTGCATTATTTTAGCTATACCTAGTAGCAGAAAGAAAGGATGTTGAGATTGCAGCATTGCACCTTGAGGGTGAAGCAAAAGATTGGTGGTTTAGTCATTTGTCACATGCCAAAGTGATTGCTTATGCAGATTTCATGCAAAGACCGAAGCAGAAGTTTGATAGAAAGAAACCAGAGACACCTCACATGGAGACACTTCCTATCATTGAGGAGATAATTCATGAAGAGCCAAAGGAAGATGTCCTCATTATCACTCCGGAAGAGGAGCCTCTACCACCACCACCAGTTGCAAATGTACTTACATCAGGAGGAGGATCACTTGCATCTTTGCAATATGGTCTTGATCTCTTGAGATTGGGAGCCCCCATGCATGATTCAAGAGATGCATGAGGAGGAGGAGGCAGATACTAGCGCTGGTACAATAGAAGATATGCAGGCATCATCATTACGAGTAGTTGGAGAGGTCATTGCACCAGTTGGAGGAACTCTTGTAGATGTACAAGATGTTCTCGAGATTCATCTTATCCAAGGTTTGAAAACACTTTCATCTCATATTATTTCAGTACCTCATATTGAGATTTGTGATACCATGCCACCAGGGCAATTGCATGACCAAGGATTAGAGCACCTTGCTGATTTGGAGCAGCAAATTATCACTACACAGAGGATCCTTGATTTGATCAAGGAATAGATGTATAGCTATCCCATTTTTTCATGGTTGAGCTACATCCAACACTTTTTGTTGAAGTGTGGAGTTTCAAAGGATGGGAGGAGCACAGTCCTATTCAGTACAGTGTCATACTATGAGTTCAGCATTGTGTGTGCCCAAGAGACAGTAGATGCATCACCATGCAGATCTACAATGCTATCATTGAGCAGCAGTGATGAAATGAGGGCCCCATTATTCTTGGAGCATTATGAAGGCAACTTCACTCATGAAGCACTAGAGGGACAAATGATATATGGTAGACATCTTATGATGGAGAGAATTCCCCATTATCAAGATGGAGTTTTCTTGATGTGCTCTTCACAACTCAAAGAGGAATTTCTACCTGTAGTATGCATGGAATCTTATGGGTTCTATTAGGCCATTGATGAGAGGATCTCATGGAGAGACCTCAAAGGAGGTGCACTTCAACATCTCATGGAGAGACCTCAAAGGAGGTGCACTTCAACATCTCATGGAGTGAAAATATTATCATATGGAGGAGATTGGTATTCTACCTTGGGTGGATACCAAGATTGAGCATGGTATGATTCATCATCCACATTGGGATGAATGGATCTAGATGAGGAGCAAGGGGTTTCCAACCTTCTTGCAGATATATGATACAAGGAAACATGAAGCATGGATGCGTTGGTTTCTTTTGGGTGAGTATGGTTACTACCCAACATCTCACATTTGTATGGTCCATGCCATGGATGTCACTGATGTTATGTAGCAACAAGAGGCATGGCTATGCTGGTTATTGTTGAGAGAGTTTGGCCATCACATGATGTATCTTATGTCCTTGTATTTACTTTTGGTTGGGATATGTCTCATGTCCATGAATGCACTTTTGTTTGGGATATATCTGATATTCATGTAGGTACTTGGGTTTGGGACATGGCATAACTCTCACATGATGTGGCAGAAGGGAGCTTGTTTATATTGATCTGATGTGACATTCCACATGTCAGTCAGTATGTTGGTGCTCCATGACTAGCATCATGATGATGCAAGGTGGTAGCAAGAATCCTTGTTGCTTTGGTTACTTTTGGGAGAGTATGGGTTGATTTATCCCCATACATTGCATGATATTAATGGAGGATGGCAACAAGAGGCCTTGCTGTGTTGGCTTCTGTTGGGAGATTATGGTAATTGTACTTGGTATGATGATAATGTGATGTGGCAGCAAGAGGCATTGTTATGGTGGCTTCTTTTGAGAGAGTATGGCTCTCATACTTTTATTGTTGATGATTTGGCATGGTAGAAAGAGACATTGCTACGGTGGCTTCTTTTGAGAGAGTATAGCTCTCTTACTTGGTTTAATGGTGATTTGGCATGGCAGTAGAAGGCTTTGTTGCGGTGGTTGTTATTGGGAGAGTATGGTTTGACATTGCACATGCTCATCCATATGTCTCTACTTATTATTTTGCACATTGTTGGGATGATGCTTGGATCCAAAAAGGCCAACAAGGCCAAGGATGGAAGCATGGAGAGATACAATCTACTTCATGTAACATGGGATGGAGATATGGTTTATGATGGGGGACTTTTCACTTTGGGAAGAGATCACTTCACTTTATGTATCTCATGCATAGAGGAGATCTTTGGACATGATATGGTTGCCACTTGGAGACTTATTGATGAGGAGAGGCATCTAAATTTTCAGTTGGAGGCCATTATAAACATTCAAGAGAGGCAACTTTGGAGTTGGGCATGCATTACACACTGTAGCAGATGGGGAGACCTTCCATATGAGGATTCCATTTGGAGGGAGATGGATTGTTGTGGTATCCACTTTTGCAGTTGCTTGAGGACAAGCAACATTTTTGCGGGGAGGACTATAATATCAGTTAATTGGAATATTAGAGTTCTTACTTTTCTTAATTAATTAAGTAAATAAGAGGGTGGAGGGACCCATAAACCCCATATATGAATAAAATCCACTTTTTATGTGTGTATGTGGATAATTAAGAGTTAGATTTGCATTATGGAGTAGTGGAGCAGCTCATTAATGTAGAAGGAGTGGAGATCATGCATTATTAAAGATAAGATCATGGAGATCATGGAGGAAGTCAAATGAGATCACAGTGCATTAAAAGTAAGATCATAGAGCACTAATGATGAGACAGTGGAGGAATTTGTGCATCTAATGCACACATGATGGAGACAATGACAATTAAATGCAGAGACGGTGGAGAACATGGAGAGACAACGCAATCTTCATGGAGGCTAGTGGCCACATGTGCAACACAGTTATGAGGTGGGCCAGGGCTATGGAAGGCTCACAAAGAATAAAAGGGAGATGAAGGCAACAATAGAAGGAGGGCTTTAGATTATTATTTCTGATATGTTTAGATCTAGATTTGTTGGTTGACATTTCTATGCACACTTCAACTATTTAGCTAAGTCTGCAGTGTTGTTTAGCACACGAGTGTTTCCAAGCGGAAATCCCACCCTTACCCATGGGGGAATTCGAGTGCCTACTATGGGAATGTTTCTTTGAGCTGCCATACATCATCAGACATTGGTGCCATATTCAACCCCTCTCTACAGAACATTCAGTCTCAGGAATTACACATTCCTGCCTGAGGGTTTGAGAGGTGGAGGTTGTTTCTAGCATTTCAACTAGGAAACCGATGGAGGATTCATCCTTTTACCTTGGGCTTCAAGATTAGTCTTACAGGAGCTTTATATTCATATCTGGCATTCAGGCCAACATTTCAGACCTCCATGCAGCAACAATTCCCCAAGGGATTGTGCAGTGCAATCTTGTAAATCTATTGGAGGAGGGAAGATTCCAGTATTTCAGCTAGAAATCCTATGAGGGACCATATCCTCACTTTGGGCACATTATTTCCATCATTCTTGAGCTTCACTGTAGCATATAGCATCAGGCTATAGAGCCTCCATCCTTGACAACGCAGTTTTTTTTCAACAGTTGTGTAGTTGCAGTTGCAACTTGATCAGAGGTAGGAGGAGTTAGATCTTGAGCTTCTAGCTTGAGGATCTAGTTAAGGGATCAACCCTTCAAGCATAGATATGATTGTATCATATTGCAACCATCTTATGGTAAGTTCATGCTTTGGATCTGCATACCCAACAATCATATGTTCCAGGCCCTAAGAGGGTGATTTTCCAAGATTGTCAGATTTGGAAATCCTTTCTGGGTTATCTTAGGTATTCATCATATAGCCCGGATCTGGAATCCCGGCACCATCTAAACTCCGGAATTGCAAGATCTACATTATTATTTTCAGCTGATAGTTGTAGTCCCGACATTTGCAGCAGGGACAACCTAGTTTTACCTCCAGCAGTCCAACAGTTACGCAATCCCTCTTGTCGAAGGACTTCAGGTTCATTCTAAGCCACTTGTTTGGCTTGAGTGTCTCATATTTTGAGCACTGTTGTACTTCTATTGTCACCTCCAAATAATAATATGGCTCAAATATTATGTCTATTTGTATGGTATATTTAGATTATTTTTTCATTATTGCAGTTTCCAGTTATTGTGTTTTTGTATTACTGCATTCTCCCTTTTGGGATATTACATTGGACGCTTCTAGGTTTGGCGTCCCTCAGAGTTGTTTAAAGGGTCTTTGTTAGTTTTTCAAATAAATTGCAGGTACTGGAATATGGCTCGTTCATCCTCCAAAAAGGGTAAGTAGGCCAAAGCTCACGGGGCAGAGGTAAAAGATTTGCGAGGTCACTGGTGACCAGCTAACCTAGCTCCTCTAGGGGTAGAGCGCGGGATCGCAAATCGGTCTCTAGTATTATCAATGATGCAACCACAACATACCATGAGGGTACCTCGACCCAGGTCTGACAATTATTTGAGGAATGGGAAGAATATCTGAACATGCATGAAGGAATCATGGACATTGATATGGAGGATTGACACGTCTTGGTGCCTGATCCAGGTCACACCCACAGCAAAACCAATGAGTTTAAACAAAATCTACACCTGTATTGGTTGATGAATATCCTTCTAGCTAAAGCCTTAGAGTGGATTCTTTCAGGAATGACTGCAACAACTTAGGGGTTTTCGAATTACAACAAAGAGTTTCAAAAAATTCAGTTCCAGTTATAAAAGAATAATAGGTGTTTGCGCTGCATCGAGGAGCATATTCCTTACATTCCGCAAACCGAGCTCCCAAGTACCAGTGTTAAGGACCCTACTATGTTTGATTATGTTGATGATGAATAGTTTGGTGGTTGTTCCTTTTGTTTTTCCTTTACTATATGAAGAAGTACTATAATTCCCAGTATGTTTTTAGTTATGTTTTCAATTATATAGAGTCTATGTAGTTTAAAGACAAGTAGACTTACTTGGAATGGATGAGTAGAATTATTATTTTTTTGTTTCTGGATGGCTTATCACGCTGTTAGGTGGCCAACAGATTTGGTTTCCCTCTGGGCAAGTTGAGGCCACCTAACCATATGCATATGGATTTAACTTTCATTTTTGATGATTAATGAAAGAGAAAAGTCCTACCAAGCTTATATATATATATATATATATATATATATATATATATAAAGTCAAATTTGATTCAAATTGAGAAATATTTTTTCCTGCCATTAGAAACTGGACTAGTAATTTTATATTTGATTTTGATAATTATGTTTGTTGCAATATTTAAAGTAAATTTAATGTTTTACAAAATGTAGAATGTTTTTTCATTAAAAACCTGATTTTATTTTGGTGTTTCGGATTCTTTATTAGATAAACTTGTTCCCTAGCCTTATTGATTTCACATGTCAAAATGATTGTTTATTTGTTTTATCTTCGGTAATATTAATTCTTTGGAAGGGGGTGTAACTCTTCTTCTATGATCTTCGATTCGAAGAAAGATATGTGTTGCGATGAGAAGAAAGTGATATGAAATAGAGCTAATAAATGTGATCCTTTTCCTTTGTTATGAAATAAGTATTCACTATACTTTAGGGTTAACTTGGGTGGAGAATATTCAGTGTTATCTCTTCTTATGATGGATGTATAAGGAAATATACTCCCAATTTTAAGGGAGAATGACTAAAAGATGGTTGCACCATGATGGCAAAATAATTAGCCTTTTATGATGATAATTTAATGGGGGATGGAGGTCAAAACATGGGTGGCTTTTGAGTAAAATATCTGGCCAAAGTTCTTTTCATTTACCTTTTTCTATTGAGGGTTTCTCTTAGGATATTGATTGAGCTTCCATTATAATGATTATTTTTTTTGTAAGAAAATGATTTACACTAATATTTTCTTAATGTCCATTCACTTTCCTTGTGTTGGTCATGCTTCCAATGACTACGTGGATTCACTCAAGCATTAACATAAGTAATTAATATTCATATGTTTTACTTCAACATTAATAGGAGGATCAGATAAAAAAAAATGCCAAAACATGGATTTCAAAGGACGATAGCTCAAGTAGAAGCTAGCTGGTTTATTCCCCCCTCCACTTGGGCTTTATTCTCTGAAGACAAGTTAGCTCGTGTGGCAAAAAAATGTACAAGTTGAAAATTCATTTTGAGAAAAATCATATAAGCTCAAAAAGGTGGGAATATTTGAATATCTTAAAATTGAGATGAATAGTGGCAGCTAATGTGATTTGATCCTAGGTATTGCCAAGATTAGTCCTTCAAAGTTATCAATTCCCCATTGTTTAAAAAAATGTCGAAACATGGATAATGACAAACTTGTGAAGTAGCTACTTATGTTAGTTAAGGTAAATGTCAAGAGTTAAAAATAAATGCTTGTAGGCTGATTGAACAATCCAATGTTGTTTATAGCTAACCATTCAATGTAGAGGTAAAGGGGAAGGTGAACACACAATTGGAGTGTATGCCCTAATCTACAAGAGCGGTTGCTTATGGGTTGTAAGAGAGGAATATGGTCTTCGTCTTCCTTGTATTATTATATACAGGTTTGTAAAGTGTGGCCATGGCCTTAGCAATCACTAAGTTGATGTTATCAGGGGACACAATTAGTAATTTAACTAATTAATTAGAAAAGTTGAGTTACAAAAACCCTATATCTCAAATTTAGAGTGAAATGGGTGGAGGATAATAGAGATATGTTGGCATTCGACCAATGTTAAGGGAAAATGTTCTTATATATATAAGCAACCAAAACTACATTATGAAATTATTCAGGATAAACCATGAAAAGATAATTGAGCACGCAATCTCTGAATTTCTAGTGGCCAACAATACATGGGAATGTTAGCTCTTGGTACAACAACAAAATATTCATTTTGCCTAGATCTTTCCATTGAATTAACCACCTAGGCATAAATTTCATTTTACTATGCACCATTTCCTCACATTTATATAATGGATAGAGAAAGGAGTTTGCTCTAAATTATGGACCCATACTAGAAATGTTATCCACAATATTAAATAAAACAATTAAACTACGTCATAAGACACAAGATTATGCCTTGAAAACCAAGTTTTAATGGCCATTTAACTTTCATTTAAGCAATATCTAGTTACAATGCAACTAATGGCTCCTCGCGCGTCATATTTTTCTTGGCCCAAAGACCCTTTGAGAGTGAGAATAAAAAAATAAATAGAGAGGGTTGGGGTAATGAGAAGGCCAATATGTATGACTTTTCATTTCTCGTTCCTTGCTTTTTTCTCTCCTATTTGATTTTTCATTTTTGTCACATTGATTTTTACATTTACATTGTTTGAATAGTTTGTCTAAACTTGCTTAATTGTCAAATCATGCTTATATTTATTGTGTCTTACAACCATTCACTTGTTTGGATCTATTTTAGATCATAAAAACACAATAGGTTATATAATTAAAAAAAAAAAAATTAGATATGGATAATGATATGTGTGTGTGTGTGTGTGTGTTTGTTATTTTTTTTTAGTTTCAAATTTTCATTTCCATAAATGTTATCTAATTTGAGAAATCTTCACCAAAGGCTACATGTCAACTTAGCTAGCTTTTAGTATTTGTAGAATTGCATTCAACTCCTAAATCTTACCTACCCATTTTGCCTTTCAAAGAAACTTTAACACGATTAATATTTTGCTTCACTTACCAAAATCAAAGAGATTGGTTCTACACCCATTTTTCCTGTTTTTGTAGATATATCCAACTCCTAAATCTTGCATGTTATTTCTCTACCCATTTTTCATTTTTTTTTATATTCTATCCAACAATCAAGTTGGTTTAAGGTTGAAAGAGACTTTAACAACATTAGTATTTTGCTTCACTTACTAAGGTCAAAGGGATTGGTTATGTGTTTTATTTTATCTTTTTAATCGACCTATCCAAAAGGTAAATTGATTAGAGGTTGAAGGAAACTTTATCACCATTAACATTTGCTTCAATTTCTAAGGTCAAGAGAACCAATTATGTATCCTTATGTGAACTATCTATTTCATGCCTTTGCATCTTCCGCCGAAAAGTACAATCTTGCAAGGAAACATGATGGATAAGGGAGGGTGTCTTAATCATAACAATATGTCTCTATATCACCCTTCTTATAGAGTTACCGTTCTTAGAGGGTTTGGTAGGATCCTAGATTGTCATTGCTTTTTTGTTTCCCTTCATAGATTTTTTGGTGTGATCCCATTATGGCTTGATATTGGTCCCTCCACCAAGAGGGTATGTCATGCTTCCACTTCTGAGCCTAGTGATCTTTAGCTTTGAAATGTGAGGTTACTATATGTTCATGCATAAAATAAATTTTACATCAAAAAGCAATATGTCCGTAATCTAATGTTTGTGTCCACCTACAATTCTAGTTATCCAACTCAATGTTGTCAAGAAACCCTTTACTCTAAAATAGTCCAATTAGTTTCTTCTCCCAATCCTCTTGTTCTTCACTTTCTTTATCCTCCTCTCATAATCAATGCTAATCAATGCTATAATGAAATGAGAAAGTTATACTACATCTACTATTAATAATATGCATTATGAAGAGGCCTTTCCATAAGTAGGAATGTTGGGGGGTGGAGCATTCTCAAAAGGACACAATTTCATTGAAGGTAGGAAAACCTCCTCTCTTAGCCATTAACATTTATTATTTATTCTAACTAGATTGAATTTCTACACCATTCAAAATCTGCAATTTATTTGAAGCAAGATAAAAGAAAAGTTCTAAGATTTTTAAACACTTAGTCAATGAAAAATGTAAACCATAAATAAAGAAAAGATCTAGAATTTTTCGTTTAAAGAATCAATAAAAAAGGTAAAATGGAAATAAAATCCACAATAATGCAAAATATTATTTATTTTTATTTAAATAATAAACATATTGAAAATATTATGGATAATAAAAGTAAAAAAAATTACTGTTATTTTTTTTTTTTTTTAAATAATGTAAAAGGGAAGATTTATTAAGGATTCCAACTCCATTTGAGAGCCTTTAATCCATGAATCAAAATTACAAATCTTTTACATATAGACGAAAAAATACATTTTTAAGTTGAGGCTAACTTATTTATAAGATTAAAAAAAAACAATTTATCTACAATAAGATGTTATCACTAAGATTATACAAAGCTCATTAAAACTTGAATATTCCTTAAAAATTTAATTTCCTTGAAACAACTTCCATCCTCAATTCCTCCCTATAAAATATAAACACAAAACCTAATAAAAACAAAACCGCACTCAGATCAACTAAACAACACCTTTAATGTTATTGCCTTCTCCAGTTTCGCACGAGATACAAGGTTTCGTTGAATGTTATAATTTACTTGCGTTAGAATGTTGTGGCCCTCAATTAATTATAAGGAAAGTAAATTTATATTTTATTTGTGGATACAAAAGCTCTCCTTCTTGAGATCACCACGTACAACGATTTCATCATGGAAGGAACTCCACAATAAAGATGTTTTCAATTTATTTTTTATCGTAGTCCCTCATTGTGAGCCATTGTCTGGTAAAGGCTTCGTACACATTATTTACATATTTTATTATTATATATAATGCTGGTAATATGGAGATTTAGAGGTATTTTTTTGGTATTTCTATGAATATTAGAGGTAAGAAATTTGAAAAGAAGTTGTTTACCCAGTATGTGGAATAGCTTGGATGGCAATTTTTTGCCGGAATCCGGTAAACTAAAATTTGAGAAATCAGGGAGTTGGAGCATTTGGAATCCATTTTTGATAGTGGAAATGGATTCAACACTATCAAAAACCATTAGGGCACTCAAAATACTAAAGTTTAACAGCTGTAAACAAGATTTTGATAAAATATTTGCCTGATTTTTTCAAAATCTTTACCAGATTCTAGGCCATTTTGTTCCTTTTTTAGACTACACGACTTGAAAATATTATTATAAGAATATTTAAACAATTTTATATATTTTTATTTAGATATATATATATATATATATATATATATATATATATATATATATATAAGGTGATTAATTTTTCTTTAGGTCATAATGTGTTTTCTTATTGCATCTTATGTATTTATTGATAGGTGGTTATTATTGATGTCAACCCAAGCAACACCAGGAGCTACATCGATCTTCCATGGAAATTCATGGAATCACGTGTCAAGATATTTTTAGATAGATTCTCCTCGACGAGATGTTTCCATTGATATATGGTACGCCCCGTGGTTCCTTCTCGTTTGAGAGAAAATTGAGTTGAAAGTTGAAGACCCAATTTTGTGGGTTAAAATCCTAGGGGGTAGAGACATGACACCTTATTCCGCAACGTTTTGCCAATATATGACAAGGATTCTCACCACAATCTCACGTTGAATAAGTTGATAAAATTTAAGAACCAAAAAAAGTAAACCAGTCATAGAATTCACACCCAGGTGAGACCATATGCATGCACTAAGTCAATCATTGATTTCAAATATTAAATAAGGCTCTTAAGGGTTAGTCATTATTTTTTTAGTAGTTTTTAAAGAGTATTATTGATTTTTGACATAACAATATTTTTAAATAACAAAAATAATAATAATAATAATATTATTAATCCCCCCATGGCCAATGGCCCTCCTTCCTTCGTAAGTAAGGCATTAAACTCTTTTTAATATAATGAACCCACTCCTCACCATTATCAATAAAAAGAAACCCTCATTCATCCATTAAAATGCTACCGGCATATTTCATTTTGATTTTTTTAATATCCTATGCTCTCAACGTCTATTCTTAAAAACGCTTTCTTAGCATAACATTGACTATATACTAGCATTTGCACCGAGAGGTGCAAAGTAATGTCGGGGACTGGGGAATGTGTAAAATAATAATTAAGTGAAATATATGGAAATTTTAGTTTATATATATATATATATATATATATATATATATATATATATTAAAGAATGTAATAGGAGGTTAAATTTAAAAAGAAAGTTACACTAACATAAAGTAACACTAACATAATTGTCCCAGAATAATGGCATAGTAATGATGGTATCCTTCCTCTTCGTGCTCCCTTCTCATCCTATGCTTTACTATATGACATTTGAGAAGTGGAGAAAATACCAAGGTGGGATAAGAATCAACAAATGACAAATATGAAGAGAGAAAATGAAGGAAAGGAAAGTCTCAAGTCCATTGTTAGAAATAAAAAAGATGGCTTTCCCTCATCCCCAATTTGGAACTTAGACAAGTAAGGAGCATGAAGAACAGGTGCAACATGACATCCATATTTTTAGCATCCTCGAGGAGGACGTGAAAAGAAAAAATTGACAACTTCACATCGAGAATGGTGCTCAGAGCATCTAGGAGGTTAAAGGATCTTTAATGATGGTAGTTCAAGCCATAAAACCATCTTGCCACGGGATGTAAAATATAAAAAGGATACATCAATCATGGAACTTAAGAGAATTTGGGAGGCATGGAAACCCCTTGATCAAATTAATTCTCATTAGAGAACGAAATCCAATCCATAGCGAAGTACAATCATATAATGAATGGTCTGATGCATAAATCCCATGACAAGGAGATCATTGGGATGTGCGCCTGACTATCCCCAAAGATCTACATAGGCTCCTGAACTTGTGGTTTCAAAATATGGAACTCTACTTGCATATTGTGTTTCTCTTGACATAATGTTGTCCATCTTTGTCTCTGTTTGAGTGAGTTTTTTATGATTGCTATCATGGAGGATCCTATCTAGGTTTTCCTAGTGTATTAGTGAATGATTGAATCTTCCTCTTTCCCACAGGCTTTGGCTCTTGGAAGCATCCCTCCCTTATCTCTACTTGAGATTGAATTCTATTATTCGTTGTGAACAAATAGAACGATACTGCTCCTAGACAAATTTTTGGGAGTTATTAGTGTGGAATTCCTCTGTTATGATCCTAAAAGTAAAAATATGGTTTATAGTTGAATGATGTCTCCTAAATCTAGCTTTCCATTTAGCTCTTTTACCCTGGATTTCAAGCCAAAATATAATCTTATTTTCCAAAATGAGCCCACAGAGTTTGCCTAAAATGTGGCTAATCATAATGGTCCTGTAGTTAGAGGATGTTTTTTTATCCCCACTTTTAAACATAAACCCAATAAGGCTTTGCATCCTAAGGCTTAGGGAAGCCTTGTTTCACTACCAAGTTGAGGAGTTTTTGTATATCAGGGATGAGGGTATACCTTCCCATTTTGAAAATTTTGAGCTTGGTAGCCTTCAATATCCTTAGCTTTCCCATTAGCGAATTTCCTAATCATGAACTCCATGTCTTCCAAAAAAATAAATATCCCCCTCTTGAGCTCCTCATTTGACAAAACCCAATCTTGACATGATTTCTAGGCCTCCTTCCTTTATTGGGTATTGTCCCATTTCTTCAGCTTTCCAACAAATTCTGTGTCATCCATTTTAAAAAAATCACCTTTCTCTTTCTAAGTTCAACATTCATGATTTTGACTTCCTTTGATTTCAAGGATATGGAGCATTGCTCCAAAACTATTCATTTTACTTTTGTTTAACATGACCACATTTCTCAAGGTCAGGAAGTACCCAGGAATGGTGGAATACGAGAGATGGAGTTTGACCTCCTGCGTTTTGAGATACTCACTGTGGGACTCTACAAACAAAATATCTCTACACCATGATTTCTGTGGAATGCCACTTAAGTATTTTTTATGAATAATCTCACTTGAAGCAAGATTAACTATGACATAATATGGAGCCTTCACCCAAACTCAACCATTTAGTCCCACTGTTATCTCTAAAAAAAATCATTATGAGAATGAGTAATCTCTAACTACCTTCTTCAGAGATGAGAACCATGTGCATTGTACGATAATCTTAATGATAGAGACCTTGCTTCCAAGAGCATTAAAAGAAGGTAACTAGCACTTCTAGTTTTGGTTTTTAGCTTTTACAGAGCTTGGACCATAGAGTACCATATAGCCATAATGATGAAACTGTTCTAAGGAGTAGTAGCTTCAGAACTCCCCCGTACAGACTGATGAAACTAGGCAGGATTGAAAAAAAAAAATCCTATGTCAAATGATAAACAGAGGAAAAGGCCACCTTAATTGAACAACACACAGACGGTTGAAATCCTAGAAACCCTAGTAAGAAATGATAAGATAAGGTATTTAAAAAGGCCCTCTCCTTCAAGTTGTCCACTAAATTCGATTTGTGTATAGAGGGTTTTGGAAACTAGGAAAGGAAAATCTTCCAACCATAATTGTTTGTAAGCCCAAATGTAGACAAATCCAATGCACGGTGATATTTTGATGGACCTTGTCAAGGAGAGGCACAAAAGCTGGCGCAGGAGGAGTTTTATATTCAGAGGGCGCTAAAAAGAAATTGTTTCAAAGATGCATTGAGAGAGTGTAAAAATAACTGGGCAAAACTAAATTCTCTTTGTGCCTACGGATAAGGCTGGCAACAGGAAAAGGGGTCTACATATTCAAATTTAAAAGGATTCCAAGATAACTGACTACATAAATAGTAAAGTAAATCTCTAGAATTTGATACTTTCCCCAGTCTTCTTGGAAAGAATCAAGAGAACTAAAAGAAAATTACAACACACGTGTAGAGTTCAATCTTCCCACTGTTGAGAAGCATTAAAGCCCTTTTTGGGTTAGGTTTTGATATTGACACAAACATTTTCTGAGTGCTAGGGCGCATTGCAATGTATGTTCCGATTTATATTTAAAAAAAAAAGGTAAATATACACTCTATATTCAAATACTAAATATGAAATTCATATATACAAACTTCTATTTCAAATAGGAGGTATACCAATTTTTCCTTGAAAAGGAAAAGGAGAACAAACACAGCGTGTGTCCACTAAATACGGAAAACACATCACATGAGTATCCAACATTTTACTAGGACAAAACAAACAAATAAGAAAATTTTTCCTTGTTGTGAATCTTTTCACGTTACTGTAAAAACACTTGAGAAATAAATAAATTGCATTGCTCTCAAGTGAGAGCTACCAAATTTTTAGGTTACCGTAAAAATGCTTGAGAAATAAATAAATAAATTGCTCAAGTCTTAGGTGAGAGCAAACCAAGTAGAGTGCGACGGAGAAAAAAGTAAAGTTGAGCGAGAGCAAGTGTATGAAGTAATTTTGAACCGACAACCTCCTACTTTTGAACTTTAAATTGTGATTAGTTGGAAACAACAATCAATCCATCCACAATATGGGGCTCCTGCTTATATGTCATTTACATAATAGAGATTGGAACACTAGAATTCGCACCCTCTCATGCAGCGAACAAAAAATAAGGAGATTGTGCAACAAGCAAACAAACAATAAACAATAAGGGGATTGGACAATAAACAAACAAACAATAAGGAGATTGCACAAAAAACAAACAAACAATATAAACAATAAGGAGATTTCACAACAAACAAAAAAACAATAAGGAGATGGAACAACATGGAATTGCAGCAGAATTCGACTCCTATCCATAGAATAATGAGATCAGCATGGAATCATAGCAGAACCCCACTCCTATCATCTCTCAACAATCGAATAATGTTGCAGTTGGTCTCTCAACATCGTTTCCTCAGGTGACTCAACTCAACTCATCAAGCAGGTAGGCATCTTATCCCCAATAAATGAATTACGACGCCTTATCTGAAGAAACCAACAAGGGTCGCCGGATCGAGTCCAGAGATCAACTTTGAAAGGCCGAATGTGAAATTCTTTAAGTGTATCAGCCAAGGCTGTTAACAAAAAGTCTCTGAGTGTATCAATCAAGGTTGCTAACAATAAAAGGCTACCGGAACTAGAACGGCCCTATCCTTCCCCATTTTCTTGTTGGCTTGTAGGGGCATGTTTGCGGAAGAGTGAGATTGTCTATTGCTGCCGCATCACTGTCCATCTCCTTTCCCTAGGCGACCTAGTCCAAATAATCATAGCAGCTAAAGTTTCTGTCAAGTTAAAAAGGTTAATTTTTTTTTTTTTTTTTACACATGTCAAAATATAATTCATCAGAAGGGCGATAAGAAAGCTTAATTGGGTGAGGTGAACAATGTTTGCTCACCCAATCTCATAAAGAAAACGCTTCCAACATAAATAGAACCTATACACCTTCCATGCATATACTCGAATGATTATTTTTTATAAAGCATATATGAATTTTTCGGCTAACCTAGGAAATTAACGCAGGTATAAAATGAGTGGGTTAGGATCTTGGTGATGGTTCTTTTGTTGGAAACTTCATCCTTGAAATCCACCTTGCAAGGAGAGCGAAGGATAACTTAATGAACACATTACAAATAACAAGTGAAATATCATTTCGGACATGTATTCTTTGAGGTTTTTAAGAAACAACCATTACTTGTAATAGCCTACAAACTTCAACCCTATACAATGGTGTCAAGAAAGGCCTTATCAAGACAACGAGATAGCTTAGACCACCTCTTCTTATTTGAGGCTACAAAAGACAGGTCTTTTGAAGGTCTTGGTTACGCAAGTTAGAAATACTTCATTTAAATAATCCACATGATCATAAAATACCAAATCACACAAAAAAATATCAAGTAAAGGTGTTAGATATTTTTATAATAAAGAGGAGACCTACAATAGTAAACAATGGCATGAGTATAAGATAGACTCCATTATGCATCTCAATCTCATTTTAGGCCTATGTTTGAGTTATTCTAAGTCTGGTTAGGGATAGTTTTAGACTAGTATTAGGTTTGGTTAGGGCTATTGTTCAGGTTAGGTTGTGAGCCAAGGTATAGCTTATTTGGTTTAGTCTTGTAGTCTCAAATATCTCAAGAATTGATTACAACATCGAGATAAATTTGTGGTATCAAGCAAGGTCCAGGTACAAATTGGCTTAAGACTCAAGGGACAGAGCAAAAGCATCAGGGTAAAAGAGCAGTAAAAGACAAAAGTGGTGACAACAATACAAGATCAAACGAAGAAATAGAAAGGTTCACCATCACCATTGAGAAAAATGGTACAAATTGGCTCAAGAAATCTAAATCTACACTAGGAAGAGCAGGTTAGGGAGCGTCACTCAAGTGACTACAACAAGTCAAGAAAAAAAGGGACATACTCAAAACATAAGCACAATTTAGGTACGTTTTGAATCATTAAATTTTGTACATTCATTATTTTATACTCACACTTGTTTTTTTTTGTAGGAAAAGGTAAGTGAAGGGTACTTGTTTTGTTTTGGGATTGGATTTCGTTTGGGAAATTTGCATGCAGGTAGAATAATATTCAAGGAAAACTCCAAGCAATCGTTCAAGAGTTTGAAGTGTCAAATCAATATCTCTTAAAGGAAGCATTACAACGGGACATTCTGTGAAGATATTACAACCATCATCAATTGTTGTCCATATATTGTGAAGCATTTCCAGTGTCAAAATTAAAATGATTGTAACTAAGTACGAAAGCCCATCTTATAAAAGATTCAAAATTGCTAGAGTTGTAAAAGATTCAAATTCCCTAGAATTGTAAAGGCATTATTGAGGAGAGTCTATAGTATTGTCAAGTTTGTCGGGATAAGGGTAGGTCCTAGTATTGTCTATCATTTATTGTAAATAATTTTAACATGGATCATTGTCCCTGGTACGAGAGGCCCCAAATTTTATTCTTTTTTATAGGGTGATAGGGTGGTGTTAAGCTGGTGAATGAAGTCACCTACAGGTTGAGGCATGTAAACACTTCAGGGTGGTAGGGTTAGTTGTGGCTCACTTGGGTGTTGGGGCATCCTTTCAGCTGACTGCTGATAAAACCAGGCCATTGGGGCATCCTTCCATTGGGAGATGGAGAATAATGCTTTTTCTAAAGTTCTAGGAAGTTGAAGATTTCTTTTCAATTGGGGGTGAAGATTAAAGAACTTATTAGAAAATCGTTCGATGGTTTTTGACCCAGAGGGAGTTTTCCACCTAAAAATATTGTGCCGGTTGTCTCTATTTTGCATTGTTGTTTATTCCTCTTATTGAAAAATAATAATAATGACTGGAGATTAACTAATGCTCTGAAATTTTTTTATTAAAGTGATAATTGCTAAGAAATACTGATTCATCCCCCCTCTCAATATTTCGAACAATTGGTATCAGAGCTTGGTTCCTTCAGTAGCAGTTTAATGACTGGAAGGAGATCATGGAGTACACCAAGAATAGAGTTCCTTTATTTAATGGAGACAAATATGCACTTTGGATCGGAAGGATGCAAGTTCACTTACTTGGGCAAGGATATGAATTTTTGGAAATTGTTAAGCAGGGCTACACAACAACAAAAGATGAGCAAGGTAAGAAAAAAATCGTAAATGATGTTAAATCAAAGGATATTATTATAAGTGCATTCACTCAATCTATCTAGGTTAAGGTATTGGGTTGTAAAAAAACTAAGGAGGTACAGGACAAGCTTCAAAATATGTATGTGGGAGACTCGAAGGTCAAGGAAGAAAAACTTCAAATTTACAAAGCTTGATTTGAACAACTGAGGATGAAAGAAGATGAGAACATCAAAACTTACTTTCAACGTGTAGATGAAATAATAAATTCCTTGGAAGGATTAGGAGAACCAGTCTATAAGAAGATCACCGTTCGAAAATCCCTCATAACTCTTCCATCAAGGTTTAATCCTAAGGCTTCAGTATTAGAAGATAGATCAAATTTAAGCAATTTGAGTATGGACGAACTACACGGGATACTTACAGCTTATGAAATGAGGATTGAAGAAGAAGATGGTTCATATAATATAGAAACTACATTCACAACATCTAAGAAAAACGAGAAGAGAAAACAAGTATCCAAACCTAGATCTAGTTGTTGCAAAGAGGAAGAATAAGAAGAAGTATGACTTTCAGATGAATGATTTGTGTACAATACAAGGAAAATGAAAAGAGGAGTAGGTAAGTATAAAGGAAAACTTACATTAGTATGTTTTGACTATGGCGAGATAGTTCATTTTGCTGCTAAGTTCCATCATAAGAATAAATCATTTACAAAAGGAAGAGGAGGTCAAGGAAATTTTAACAACGAAGGCAAGAAGAAAGGGTTTAAGAAAAAATTCCTCTCCAAGGAAGATAGTTCCTCATATGAAGAAGAAAGTGATAGTGATGAAGAAAAAAAATAAAGAGTATTGTTTATGGCTAAGCATAACAAGACAGAATCATCTGACAAAGAAGAAGATGAAGAAGAATAAATGACTGAAATAGAATTTCAAAATGAAGTTATTAGAATTATAAAAGAACTCAAAGCAGAAAGGAAAAATGTTAATTCTCTGGAAACCAAATTTAAGGAGGTAAATAATGTCAACAAAAGGAATGAAGAATAAATCATCAACCTTAGAGTAAAGTTAGAAGAAGCCAAAAGAATTGAAGAATCACCGAGGGATGAGTAAAGTCACGAGGCGAGGGAAGAACTAGAAGCCCAAATAGTATCTCTTTGAAAGGAAGTAAAAAGGGGAAATGTTCTGCAAAATTTTGTTTACAGTTCTAAGACTTTGAATGATCTCAAAAACAACCAAAGGTCATACAGTGACAATAGTGGTCTAGGCTACAAAGAAATCCTTGAAAAGGGTTCAAACTCTGAAAAGGAAAATGCACAGAAAACATATATTGACGGATATATCAAGGTTCAAGATAGACAATAAGGCTCTTGGAAAACGATTTCATGAAGAAGGATTCCTCCCAGGTATCAACCCACCTTTTATGGTTTTTGTTATTCACGTAGAAAGTTTGGGCATAAAGCTATAGATTGTCGTACTTATGAAAGCAACTTTGGAAGATCCTTTAGGAATATTTATTCTGAAAAACCGCAAGCAAACTTTAGGCAAAATTATAACAGATTTGACTGGTTAAGAAATGAAGTAGAATGATATAAATACAACAACTTTGGACATTTGGATGAGGATTGCATGTTTATGTTCCTCACAGGGGAATCACAACCGAATCATAATGAAAAATTCTAGAAGAAGAAAACTGAAAGGTGTGCTCTTGCATTAAAGGCTCAAAGTAAAAAGAATAGTTGGTATGTAGATAGCGATTTTTCTACACATATGATTGGAGATAGGAATAAATTTATATCTTTAAAGGAAGGAAAAGATGGAAAAATATCCTTTAGAAATGACAGATCTTCAAATGTCACAGGAATAGGTACCGTCAATCTTGGAAGCAAGGATGCTATAGCAAAAGATGTGCTTCTTGTTGAAAATATAAATCAAAATTTGTTAAGTGTAGTTCAAATGTGTGATCAAGGACACACCATGTTATTCGACTCAAAGAAATGTGAAATAAGAATTGGTTAATAATTCCAAACCATGTAAAACCCTTTCCAACATAACTCCATAAGAATTCTCACTCTACGGATTAACCAAGGTGTCTTACCAATCACATTTTCTTAATCCATGGACCAAAAAAACATTTACACCTAGACGAATAACCTCCCTATTTAGAAACTCCAAAAGTCATAATCCATGCTTTGAGTATCCTTGTTTACAATTTGACTGCATTTGAGTATTCTTGTATCTGATTTGAATATTAACATTGTTTCTCATAATTTACTTTGTTTTTGGCTTTTTGCACTTTTGAATTTTTTGGTCCTCAATTAATTACATGGAAGCTCTCATTCTTGGGATTACCACATACACCACCCACATCATCATAGAAGGAATTCCAAAAGAAAAATGTTTTCAATTTGACAAAGTCTCTCATCATGACTTATTGTCTTGTAACATCTTCATATACATTAAAATATACATTTTAATAATAATATATCAGATAAAAGAAATAAATTTCATAAATACTTATAATCTTTTTGTCGAATAGCTAACATAATGATTATTAGGTAAAAATCTAAAATAATGATTAGGAAATTTGGGTATTTAGAGAGGTTGTCTCCTTTCTCTCTCAGAATTAGCATTGCATCTTTGAAAACAAGAGCTTAACTCTTTGAGTGCATCATCGATAAGAATGTTTAAGAAATTATATATATTTATTATTATAGTTATAAATTTATTTGTTTGTTTGTTTGTTTATTTGTTTTGTTTTTGTTTTTGTTTGTTTGTTTGTTTGTTTTTATATTAATATTTTAATCTATTTTTTAATATATTTTTATATATATTTCCCGTACTGGGGTGCGAGCTAGCAACAAATACCTCTGCAGGTGATTGATGTGGGTCATTTCGAGGAGCCCCCCGCCACCCTCCACATGCACGAAGCACAAGGAGCGGTGGCTCTCTGCACGAGGGGATTTAATGCTCTCGTTGAAGGTGGTAACATTATTTGCGAGTGGGATCTAGAGCATTCTGGGGTGAGTCTGGTAAGTTTCTTGTTTGTGGTATTTGTTTCCCTTGGCGTTGGTCCGCACTTTTCGGTGGCTTGGAGAAGTTTCAACAGGAGAGGACTCTCCGGACACGGGTTTAGTCACGACCATTTCACGTTCTGGTTCATGGGTATGTGTTCAGCTCCTTTTATAGTCCCCCCATGGTTCAGTCTCTATGTCTGTTGGCCTTTGGGTTGAATGTTTCTGATACTTTGGGGTTGCAGAGAAAGGTGGAATATATGGAATTTTCTATGCTTGAATTGGATAAGGAGACAGTCTCAATTCCATCTGGTCTATCTGTGTCTGTAATTTTTAAAAAATTATTATCTCGTATGGGTTTATTTTGTTGGTGGCTCTATCGTCGCTCATGGCTTTGCATTTCTCTTCCACCCCGCCTTAGGGGTCTCTTGTTGGGTCAGTGGTTTTATTGCACAACCCTTAGGGATATGGCATGAGGATGACTCAGTCTGCATCTATGCTCTATAGCTCCTCGTGAGAAAGAGGTTGTCTTTCGGTTTCAAGGGTTCTTTGCCTTTATGATTGTATGTTTGCATCAGGAGTCTGAATTGGAAGATTAAATGGGCGATTCACGGGGTATTTTTCTTTCAGTCTTTGACCTCTTACTTGTTTCCTCTAGTAGGTCCTCGACTCTGTAGCATCACCTGGAATTTGGGCGCTTCTTGGTTTTGGATTCCTTCAGAGTCGGTTAATAAATCCAACCCATGTCAAATCCTTTCCAGAATTATAAAATAACTCAAAGCAAAAAGGAAAAACGTTAATTATTTGGAAACCAAATTGAAGGAGGTAAAGAATCTCAACAAAAGAAATGAAGAAGAAATCATAAACCTCAGAGTAAAGTTAGAAGAATCCAAAACAATTGAAGAATCACCCAGGGATGAGTTAACGAGGAAAGGGAAGAACTAGAAACCCAAATAGTATCTCTTCGAAAGGAAGAAAAAAGGGGAAATGTTGTGCAAAATTTCGCTAACAGTTCTAAAACTTTGGATGAGCTCATCAACAACCAAAGGTCATACAATGAAAAGAGTGGTCTAGGCTATAAAGAAATCCTTGAAAAGGGTTCAAACTCCAAAAATGAAAATGCACAAAAAACACATGTTGAAGGATTTATCAAGGTTCAAGATAGACAATAAGGCTCTTGGAAAACGATTCCATGAAGAAGGTTTCCTCTGAGGTATCAACCCACCTTTTATGGTTTTTGTTATTCATGTAGAAATTTTGGGCATAAAGCTATAGATTTTCGTACTTATGAAAGCAACTTTGGAAGATCATTTAGCAATATTTATTCCAAAAATCCGCAAGAAAACTTTAGGCAAAATTATCACAGATTTGAGTGCTTAAGAAATGAAGTAGAACACTATAAATGAAATGAATTTGGACATTTGGCTGAGGATTGTAGGTTTATGCTCCCCTCAAGGGAATCACAACATAAAAATAATGAACAACTATGGAAGAAGAAAACTGAAAGGTGTGCTCTTGCATTAAAGGTTCAAAGTAAAAAGAATGTTTGGTATGTCGATATTGATTGTTCTACACATATGACTGGAGATAGGAACAAATTTATATCTTTAAAGGAAGAGAAATATGGAACAATATCCTTTGGAAATGATGGATCTTCAAATTTCATAGGAACCTGTACCATCAAGCTTGGAAGCAAGGATGCTATAGCAAAATATGTGCTTCTTGTTGAAAATATGAATCACAATTTGCTAAGTGTAATTCAAATGTGTGATCAAGGACACACAATGTTATTCAACTCAAAGAAATGTGAAATAAGAAAAGAAAAATCCGGTCAACTTGTGGCTACTACGAGTAGAGTTCCAAATGACATATACACCTTGGATGAGGTCGTTAAAGGATGTTTCTTGGCAAAATAAGATGAGAGTTGGCTATGGGATAGATGAATGGGACATATAAAATTTGAAAACCTTGTTAGAATTAGCAAAAAGGAAGTTGTGCGAGAGATGCCATTGATTTCAAAACCAACCAACGTTGTAATTGAACATTGTCGGCATGGAAATCAAACAAAATCCAAATTCAAGACAAAAGAATAGTTCACATCACAATCATTGGAATTAATACATACTGATCTCTGTGTACCAATGAGGACTAAAGGATTGAATGGTGAATTATATTTATGCTAATGATATATGATTATACTAGGATGACCGTTGTCAGTTTCTTGAAGAAAAAGTCTAAGGCATTTGAATGTTTCAAGATCTACAAGGAAATGTTTGAGAATGAAACTAACTTGAAAAATAAATGTTTGAGATCTGATAATGGTGACGAATTTACCTCCAAAGAATTTCAACAATTTTTTGAAGAAAATGGAATAAAAAGGCGATTCTCAACAACCAAAACACTGAAACAAAATTAAGTTGTTGAAATGAAAAATAAAACTGTACAAAAAATGGAAAGAACAATGCTAAATGAGTCAAAATTAGATGACAAATTTTGGGTTCAAGTAGTTGATACAATTGTATTTATTTTGAACAGAAGTTTGCTTAGAAACAATTGTGACATGACTCCATACGAACTTTGGAAAGGAAGACTAGCAAATTTCAAATATTTTAGGGTATTTGGAAGCAAATTCTACATTAAAAGAGAAGATAAAAAACTAGGAAAGTTTGGTTCTCGAGTAGACGAAAGTATTTTTTTTGGTTATTCACGCAAAAGAAAAGATTATTAATGTTACAATCAGAGACTTAAACGAATAGTTGAAAGAATCAATGTAACATTTATGAAGATTTTGGGACAATGGTTAATGAGGAAATCTCATCTTCAAGAAAATCAAAGATACATGAATCGGAACCAGAAAACGTCAAATAAGAAATCCCAGAGCAAGAAAAATTGAATAAGGAAACACCTACCGACCAGGAATAGATAAGAGAAAAAAAAACAGGTAGAACAAGAGGCATCCCCAAAGGCCCCCAAAGAATGGTATCAAAAGAATCATCCATCAAATCAGATCATTAGGGATCTCAATGAAGGAATAGGAACTAAAAAAAATAGACAACTTCGTGTACCACACCAATCCCATCTTTCTCTCTTAGCTACATTTGAGCCAAATTTTTTTGAGAAGCCAGTCGAGATGAACATTGGGTAGATGGTATGAATGAATAATTGGACCAAATTGAGAAGAATGACACTTGTGAATTGGTCCCACGACCAAAAGATAAAAACGTCATTGGGACAAAATGGGTTTTCAGGAACAAGTTAAATGAGGATGGATAGGTTACTTGGAACAAGGCAAGGTTGGTTTGCAAAGGATATGCACTGGTTGAAGGAATTTATTTTGAAGAAACATTTGCTCCCGTTGCTAAAATGGAAGCTATCAGGATGTTCTTAGCTTATGCATGTTCGAGAAAGATCAAAATTTATCAAATGGACGTGAAACCAACATTTCTAAATGGAGAATTAGAAGAAGAAGTATATATAGAACAACCTGAGGGATTTTTTCTCACTGGCAATAAATATTATGTTTGCAGGTTAAAGAAGGTGTTGTATGGTCTCAAACATGCACCCAAAGCATGGTATTCCCGTCTTGACAAGTATTTGCAATAAAAAGGATTCAAGAAGGGAAGTGTATATATCAACCTTTATGTAAGGATTGAACATGACAGTCTGACGATTATTGAAGTATATGTGGATGATATAATATTTGGGAGTGATGATTCCAGGTTAAGTAAAAATTTTGCTACAAATATGCAGAGTGAGTTTGAGATGTCACTACTTGGTGAGTTGACATACTTATTGGGACTTCAGATATCTTAGCAAGATAAGGAAATATTTGTCTATCAAACCAAATATATCAAGGAAATGTCGAAGAGATTTCAAATGGAAGATTGCAAGCCTGTTCTCACCTCAATCTTGACAGGTTGCAAGTTGATCATAGATGACTCATCCAAAGATGTGGATCAAAGGATGTATATATATATGATTGGTAGTCTTCTATATGTAACAACTTCTAGGCCAGATGTGATGCAGGCAATTGGGCAAGTTATAAGATTCCAAGCAGCACCAAAGGAATCCCATGTCATTGCGGTAAAAAGGATTTTTTGATATCCTAAGGGAACAACAGAATATGGACTATGGTATCCTAAAGGAAATGTGCTAACCATCGAAGGTTATACCGATGCAGATTGGGTAGGAAGTGTTGATGATGGTAAGAGCACTAGTGGAGCAACCTTCTATCTAGATGGTTGTCTTGTTTCATGGTTGAGAAAAAAAAGAAATATTCAATCTCATTATCCATAGCGGAAGCAAAATACATACCAGCAACAACTTGTTGTACCCAAGTCCTCTAGATGAAACAAACCTTACATGATCTTTAAGTGAAGATTGAAGAGCCCATTCCAATCTTCTGCGATAACACCAACGCCATTAGTATCTCCACGAATCCTGTGATGCATTCAAAAATGAAACGCATTCCGATCAAGTTCCATTTTGTTATAGAACAGGTTGCCAAGAAAAACATCAAGGTTGAATACATTGGGATGAAAGAACAAATCATTGACATGTTTACCAAACATTTACCACGTGATGCATTTAAGTATATTTTCCAAAAGCTTGGGATTATCCCAAGTTCCCATTAGACTATTATTTTATCTAGTCAATTAGAAAGGGGGACTTAAGGCAGGTATCAGGTCCACAGGTGAGGCAGGTTATCAAGGGCAGTTACCATTTTCCATTGATGTCAAAGGGGGAGAGAAAAATTTAGGAAGGTTGGTAGCATGATTTCAAGGGTATTTATGATCACAAGGGAGTACTTGTGTTTCCATCAATGCCAAAGGGGGAGATTGTTCATAGGTGGTTGTCATTTATGTCAACCCAACCAGCACCAGGAGCTACCCTGATCTTTCATGGAAAATTTGGCATAGAAATTCATGGAATATTGTGTCAATATATTTATAGATAGATTCTCCTCAACGAGATGTTTCCATTGATATATGGTACGCCATGTGGTTCCTTCTGGTTTGAGTGAAAATTGAGTTTGACGTTGAAGACCCAATTATGTGGGCTAAAACCATAGGGGGTAGAGACATGACACCTTATTCGCCAACGATTTTCAATAGATGGCAAGGATTCTCACCACAATCTCACCTCGTAGAAGTTGAATAAATTTAAGAACCAAGGGAAGTAAACCAATCATTGGATTCACACCCAGGTGGGACCATATGCACTAAGCCAATCATTGATTTCAAATATTAAATAAGGCTCTTAAGGGTTAGTCATTATTATTTATTAATTATTAAAGGGTATTATTGATTTTTGACATAACATTATTTTAAAATAACAGAAACAAAATAATAATAGCATTACTAATTCCTTCATGGCGAATGATCCTCCTTCCTTAGTAAGTAAGGCATTAAACTATTTTTAATATAATGAACCCACTCCTCACCATTATCAATAAAAAGAAACCCTCATTCATCCATTAAAATTATAACGACATATTTCACTTTTATTTTTTTAATATCCTATGTTCTCAATGTCTATTCTTAAAGCCTCTTTCTTAGCCTAGCCATTGACTATATAATAGAACCTATGCACCTTCCACGCATATACTTGAATGATTATTTTTTAGGAAGCATATCTGAAGTTTTCGGCTAACCTGAGGAATTAACGCATGTATAAAATGAGTGGGTTAGGATCTCGGTGATGGTTCTTTTGTTTGAAACTTCATCCTTGAAAGCCACCTTACAAGGAGAGCGGAGGATAGCTTAACAAACACATTGCAAGCAACAAGTGAAATATCATTTCAGACCTATATTATTTGAGGTTTTTAAGAAATGACCATTACTTGTAATAGCCTAAAGACTTCAACCTTGTACAATGGTGCCAAGAAATTCCTTATTAAGACAACGAGATATCTTAGACCACCTCTTCTTATTTGCGGCTACAAAAGACAAGTCTTCTGAAGGTCTTGGTTACACAGGTTAGCAAGACTTCATTTAAACAATCCACATGATCATAAAATACCAAATCACATAGTAAAATATCAAGTGAAGGTGTAAGATATTTTTATAATAAAAAGGAGACCTACAATAGTAAACAGTGGCACGAGTACAAGATAGAATCCATTACAAATTGTTATGGATCTCAATATGATTTTAGGCCTATGTTTGAGCTATTTTAAGTCTGGTTAGGGATAGTTTTAGACCAATATTAGGTTTGGTTAGGGCTATTGTTTAGGCCAGGTTGTGAACCAAAGTCTAGATTCATTGGTTCAGTCTTGTAGTCTCAAATATCTCAAGAATTGATTACAACATCGAGATAAGTTTGTGGCATCAAGAAAGGTCCAAGTACAAATTGGCTCAAGACTCAAGGGATATAGAAAAAGCATTAGGCCAAAAGAGCAGTGGAAGGCAGAAGTGGTGACAACAATATAAGATCAAACAAAGCAACAAAAAGGTTCACCATCATCATTGTGAACAGTGGTACAAATTGGCTCAAGACATCTAAAGCTACACCACGAAGAGCATGTTAAGGAACATCATTAAAGGGACTACAACAAATCAAGAACAAAAGGGACATACTCAAAACACAAGCACAATTCATATATGTTTTGAATCATTAAATTTTGTACATTCATTATTTTATACTCACACTTGTTTTGCAGGAAAAGGTAAGTGAAGGGTACTTTGTTTTGCTTTGGGATTGGGTTTTGTTTGGGAAATTTTCATGCAAGTAGAAGAATATTCAAGGAAAACACCAAGTAATCATTCAAGAATGTGAAGTGTCAAGTCAATATATCTTAAAGGAAGAATTTCAAAGAGAAATTATGTGAAGACGTAATAGCCATCATCAAATTTTGTCCATATATCGTGAAGCATTGTCAATGTCAAAAGTCAAATCATTGTAACTAAGTATGAGATCCCATCTTGTAAAAGAGTTAAAATTGCTAGAGTTGTAAAGAGTCAAATTGCCTAGAATTGTAAGGGAATTATTGGGGAGATTCTATAATATTTTCAAGTTTATTGGGATAAGGGTAGGTCCTAGTATTGTCTATCATTTATTGTAAATCATTGTAACGCGAATCATTATTGGATGCTATGCCTATTTTATTATCATAATACATTGGTGGTATTTCATTAAAGGTCGATAATCCTACTATTAATTTGGCATTTGCAACCCCCATATATATAAACATATATAAAAATATCCCCCGCAAGTCAAATTTTAATAATATATTGCAAATTGCAACAAATTATATCCTCGAGTATACACGTATATTTAATTCATAGTGCAAGGGTTAAGGTAAGAGAGTGCATAATCATATAAGATTCCCAATAAACTATTAAAATGAAGTACCAATATGCTAAAAAATTCTAACTAAACCACCATGCTACAACAAGCAGTATTCTGCTCTTAGCTCTCAAGAAGGAAACAATTCCCAACACCTCCTCCTCTCGGTTTGAGTCTTTCCTTCTAGATTCAACATTATTGTTGGAAAGTCATAAGTATCCTATGCGTTCAAGCTCCAACGTAGAATTTGGCAAAGTTAGAGGTGGGTCATTTCATAGTTAACGATGAGTACAATGCCTCACTATCACTGTAACTTGTGTCTAAATCACTCCACTGTGATTGTTTTTCACTCTACCGACATTCATGAGAGCCTGAAGTCCTTTTTCCCATTCAACGCACCTACTTATGCCAGAGAAAAAAATTTCTCTTGGTATTAACAATTGATATTGATGGGCAAGAACCTCCTTGAATTAGTTACGAAGATCACAACCACACAAAATTCTAATGACTTCTTGGCATCAACTGACGGGTAGTAAGTTAATAATATACTTCATGTTAATAAA
The DNA here is from genome assembly GCA_034641835.2 of Pinus albicaulis. Lineage (NCBI taxonomy): Eukaryota > Viridiplantae > Streptophyta > Pinopsida > Pinales > Pinaceae > Pinus > Pinus albicaulis. Next base: position 538,148,788 of record CM076570.1, read on the forward strand.
TGATATATGCCATGTAAGTTGGTTGGGGATATTACACTTACACTTTTTATTCAAGTGATCTTTAGCTTTGAAATGTGAAGTTGTTGCATGTTCACTCATAAAATAGATTTTATTTGGAAAAAAAATATCTCATAATTTGATGTTTATGTCTAACTACAATTCTAGTTATTCAACTCAATGTTGAAGATATTTACTCTAAAATAGTCAAACTAGTTTATTCACTAAACCCAAATGAGAAGTAGCTGCATATTCACCCATAAAACATATTTTACATAAAAAAAATAATGTGTTCATTATTTAATTTTCATATCCAACTACACATCTAGTTATCTAACTTAATAATGTCAAGACATATACTTTGAAATCATCAAACTAGTTTCTTCATGTGTGTTAGGTCCCTATAATACTAGTGTAGCCCCTTATTGTTATTGTTAGTGTAGCCCCATTATTTTTATTGGTGTGCCCATGTAGTCCACACATTGTTATTATTGTGCCCCATAGGTGTAGCCCCATTATTGTTATTGTTGTGCCCATGTGGTCCCTATATTGTTATATTGTGACCCCTTAGACTCCTATATATAGAAGGTAGGTTTTGTCATTTGTATCATCCAAGAATTGTTAATTTATGTAAGCTAAAGGAGGTTTCCCCCTCAAATAGGTTGATTTCTAAGGCATTGATCTATATTTTATTCTATTTTGTGAGTTGGTTTCATAACATTTGGTATCAGAGCTTGGGATTCTAGGTTTTCGCTTCTTCAAACATCCCATCTTGGCATTTCGATATAATTTTTTTTTTTACTAGGATTCAGAAGCTGAAATTTTTACCACATGGAGCTTAAATATCACTAAAATTTGTGTAAAAATTTCAAATCTTGGTTTGCTACATTTTCAGAGATATGATCTAAGGAAGTTAGGGTTTTTGCAGGCTCTATAATTTCATCTCAAACATGTGACCGAGGGAAATTGTCATAACTTTCGTTTCAAGAACTAAATTTGAATTTTGTAAAAAGTGGCCGAAAGTGCACGGACTATAGTTTCATTTGTATCAATTTCAGAGCCTAAGGTCGAAACAGTCACATGTTGAGAATGCAGCAAGATGATGGAGCTTAGTGAAATGAAGTCGCCTTCACTAAGTGGGCCCGCAGGCAAATTCTGGCGCAAAAATATATTTTTAGACATATGGAGCATGGTCCGGGGATTGCACTATGTTATTCTTGGAGTATTGGTCATGTTGGTAAAAATAGATGGGACTCTATTTTTTTGGACCTATAGGTCGATAGGTCGATGTCTATTTTTAGACTGCCTATCCTAAAAATAGGGAAGTCAAATATTATTTACCCTTAATAATATTTGGACTATAAACTTCAGTTTACTCTCTTGGAGCACTTCAGTTTGAGCCTTGGAAGTGGCTCATGCATCTGACAGAGGAATTACGCTATTCCCAAGGGTTTGATGGCATCATGCATGGTTGACTTCAGTTAGGAATTCAGTGGCAGAAATTTGGTGGAGTTAATGAGACAGCTAGTGGAGTTGTGTTCTGTTTATTTTAGTTGAACTAGTTGAGATTAGTTTAACTAGCTAATCAATTAGTTATGAGTGGAGTGAATTAAATATTACTTAATTCATTAATTAGTAACTCATTATTCAACTCAAGAACACATCAGTTCACTACAGTGCATGGACAGTTCAGTGGAGACCAGTGAAAGAGGTAGATGAAAGGGTGGAGTTAGCTATCAGTGGCGACATCAGTTGTGCATGAGATTTGCACCACACTTGGAGGAATTTCCCATGATGATTGCGTTTCCAAGCCAAGGAGATTCGAACCTTGGATCTCTATATAGACAGGCCTGGATTGCGCAATAGAGGCAAGGCAATTGGCGGTGAGTTTTGAACCAGTAACCTGTTCAAAACTGAGCTAGATTGTGTGTAACTTCATGAGAAAGTACCGAGTACTTGTGAGGAGTATTGTACTGAGTTTGTTACATGATTTCTCCATTATAATATACACAATAGCTGCGGGGTTTTCAGCTATAAGCTTTCCCCATACATACCGTGTTAATGTGTATGATGATTTGATGTGTTATCGCTTGTTTTATTTCCGCATGTTTGATGATCTGAGTGGAAGAGATTATGTGTTGCATATAAATTCGAATTGTATGTGATCAGGATAGTCTCGGTGGATAATTGATCATTATTCAGCAAATTTCTACATGGTATCGGAGCTATTGAAGCAGAGATTGATCATCACAGTGATTACAAACTTATTTCGGTAGACAGAGTCTGCATGCGGGCCAGGTAGCCTCCGGATTCATCTTTCTTTGGAAAGTGAAAGGTATGGTAAATGCCCCTTGAAGTCAATCTCTATGCTAGAAATAATTTGTTCTCACAGATCTAGAGCGGTTGAGCTTTGAGGTGGAATTCGAATTTTGCAGTAGTTTTGTTTTCTTGGTGCCGGTGTTGAAAATGTCTTTCAACGGTTTGCGACTCGAATATGCTCTTGAAGGCAGTTCTAATTATGTTGCATGGAAGGATCGCATGGAGGCAGTATTAGAAGATAATGGTCTTAAGGAGTTCGTGGATACGGATGTCCAAAAGCCCACTGATCTTGCTGAAGTCGAAGTATGGCAAAAGAAGATGGCGAAATGTCGAAGGATCCTGTTGGAGGGCGTCAAGGATCATATTGTATCCAGCCTGCATGGAAAGGCTTCTCCATTTTTAATGTGGAAAGCTTTGACGGATCTATTCCAGAGTAAGAGCGACCAAAGGAAGCTGGCGCTCAAAGATAAGCTCAGGAACATCAAGATGGAGAAAGGCGACAATATTGCCAAATACCTCACGAAGTTCACTCAATGCAGAGATGAGATGGGAAGTGTGGGGGTGACTGTCGATGAAGAGGACATGGTCGACCTGGCTCTCCTTGGTCTTCCGAAGGCTTGGCACTCATATCAAGATAGTGTCAATGGTCGGGAGAAGCTGCTAGGATGGGAGCGCCTTTGGGCGGATCTCATGCAGGAGGAGATAAGGAGGACTACTCGAGATGGATCTTCATCAAAGGGAGCTGATGAAGAAAACTGCGCTTTGGTTGCCAAAGCAAAGAAGGGGAAGGGTAAGAAACCTTCTCATTCCGGTGCAAAGGGCAAGAAGCAGGATATGGCGAAAGTGAAGTGTTTTGCGCTATATTAGAGGCTATAGCGCTAAAGTGAAGCTATGGTTAAGCCTACCAAGCTCTTTTGGAAGGCGGGCAAGCATGTATTGCGCTATATTAGAGGCACATCGAGATATGGTCTATGGTACAGACAGGAGGATGGAGCGAAGCTTTCTGGCTTCACTGATGCAGATTGGGCAGGGAGTCCAACGGATCAAAAGAGCACTTCTGGAGGAGTTTTCAGCATTGGGTCGACAACAGTTTCCTGGTACAGCAGGAAGCAGAGATCCGTGGCACTCAGTTCAGCAGAGGCCGAGTACATGGCAGCTAGTTTGGCTGCATGCGAGGCTATTTGGATGAGGAAGATCCTCGTAGGTTTGTTCAGGTTGCATTTGGAGCCTACAGTGATCTACTGTGATAACCAGAGTTGCATTAAACTCTCGGCTAATCCAGTATTTCATGATAGGTCCAAACACATCGACATCGGGTACCATCATATCAGAGATTGTGTTCAGCGGAGAATCATGATGCTTTCATATGTTCCCATGGAGGATCAGGATGCCGACATCCTGACGAAGGCGCTCACCAGGAGCAAGTTTGAATTCCACAGAGGCAGGATAGGGGTTGCAGATAATCCATATCTTGCTGAGAGGGAGTGTTGAGAATGCATCAAGATGATGGAGCTTAGTGAAATGAAGTCGCCTTCACTAAGTGGGCCCGCAGGCAAATTCTGGCGCAAAATATATTTTTAGACTATGTCTATTTTTAGACATATGGAGCATGGTCCGGGGATTGCAGTATGAGATTCTTGGAGTATGTGTCATGTTGGTAAAAATAGATGGGACTCTATTTTTTTGGACCTATAGGTCGAAGTCTATTTTTAGACTGCCTCTCCTTAAAATAGGGAAGTCAAATATTATTTACCCTTAATAATATTTGGACTATAAACTTCGGTTTACTCTCTTGGAGCACTTCAGTTCGAGCCTTGGAAGTGGCTCATGCATCTGACAGAGGAATCACGTGATTCCCAAGGGTTTGATGGCACATGCATGGTTGACTTCAGTTAGGACTTCAGTGGCAGAAGTTTGGTGGAGTTAATGAGACAGTTAGTGGAGTTGTGTTCTGTTTATTTTAGTTGAACTAGTTGAGATTAGTTTAACTAGCTAATCAATTAGTTATGAGTGGAGTGAATTAAATATTATTTAATTCATTAATCAGTAACTCATTATTCAACTCAAGAACACATCAGTTCACTACAGTGCATGATCAGTTCAGTGGAGACCAGTGAAAGAGGTAGATGAAAAGGTGGAGTTAGCTATCAGTGGCGACATCAGTTGTGCATGAGATTTGCACCACACTTGGAGGAATTGCCCATGATGATTGCACTGTCAAGCCAAGGAGATTCGAACCTTGGATCTCTATATAGACAGGCCTGGATTGCGCAATAGAGGCAAGGCAATTAGTGGTGAGTTTTGAACCAATAACCTGTTCAAAACTGAGCTAGTTTGTGTGTAACTTCATGAGAAAGTACTGAGTACTTGTGAGGAGTATTGTACTGAGTTTGTTACATGATTTCTCCATTATAATATACACAATAGCTGCGGGTTTTTCAGCTATAAGCTTTCCCCATACATACTGTGTTAATGTGTATGATGATTTGATGTGTTATCGCTTGATTTATTTACGCATGTGTGATGATCTGAGTGGAAGAGATTATGTGTTGCATATAAATTCGAATTGTATGTGATCAGGATAGTCTCGGTGGATAATTGATCATTATTCAGCAAATTTCTACATGACATGTGGAACAACGTACAAATTCAGTCTACTGAACTAGTCCATAATTAGGGCATTGTGGGAGATCGGGCATAACTTTAACTTGAAGAATCAAAATTAGGTTTGACCTGTGACATTGGAAAGAAGAATCATAGGACTGCTACAGGACCAAGTTTAAATCTTGGGCATTTTAAATAACATAGATACATCAGGTTCAATATCGAGCTCCTCAAAAGCAAGAAAAAATGTGTGTATTCTTTTAAAATTACATAACTTTTGTTTAAAAAATCAATTTGAAGTGATTTCAAGGGAATATTGAAGCATTGATATTAGTATAGGGTTCTAAAATGCCTCCCCAAAATAATTCCACACCCATTAAGCCCTCATAAATATCTACTATAATGCATGAAGAGGAAGTAGTGAAACATGATATATCAAAATTACGAGACTAAGTGCAAAAAATTTCGCTCTCGCAGAGTAAAAAAAAATGAAATGAAGGCTAAGATGGATGGTTTAAAATCAGACATGGATGGTTTGAAGAATAGTTTAAAATCATACATGGATGGTTTGAAGAAGGGCATGGAAGCTAAGATCGATGGTATAGAAGAAAAAATGAAAGGAAACATGGGAGACTTGAAGAATGGTCTAAAAGTAGACATGGAAGGTTTTCCAAACTTGCTACAAGAAATGATTCCTAATAGCGAAAAGGTAGTTGATGAAACTCATGATGAGAACAAAATAAATTTTAATCATGATTTCGTAGACTCTAATGTTGGATTGAAGACCCACCATATTCCAAAGATCGATATGAGGAAGTTTGATGACAAGGATTTGGTAACATGGATACTACAGATGGAGCAATATTTTGATCTCCATAATGTGTAAAACACACAAAAGGTATGCATTGAAATTTTATATTTAGAACCAAATCAGTTTGTATGGTATCAATGGCTTTGTTCTCGTAAACCACTTGTCACTTGGTCAATTTTTACGGAGGAAACGATAACACATTTTGAGGATACAAAAAGCAACAACTTCTTTAGCCAATTGATAAATCTCAAACAAAATGGTTCAATGATTGAACACATTGAGGAATTTCAAAAATTGAATATAAGGGTAAATGATATTCCATAGGAGCATAGGATTGATGCCTTCATAGGGATTCTAAAGGATAACATCCAGCATGAAGTTTGCCTTTGGGAACTTGATTCATTGGAGAAGGCATTCGGGTTGGAAATAAAATTTGGAAGCAAAATTATGGCAACAAGGAAGCCTACCACTCACAACTATAAAGATGGAAGTGTTGTTGCTCTTAGCCTTCCACAACCTGCAAGGTTTACACCACAACAATTAGAAGAAAAAAGAGTAAAAGGGCTTTTACAATTGTGATAGCAAATACACTTAAGGTCATAAGTGTGTCGAGAAGAAATTAGTTTATATAGATTGTGAAGAGGAGGAAGAAAAGGAACAAGAAACTTCAAAAGAAGAGGATATACACTAGGAACCGACCTTAGAGAAAGAAGAAATGAATCCGACCATATATTGTAATGCATTGGTAGGAATTACCACTCCTCAAACTCTCAAGATAGAAGGACATATCAAGAAGAAAAAGGTAATAGTGTTGATTGATTCAGGAAGTACCCATAATTTTATTCATTGTAAGATAGCCAAGGAATTGAATTGCTTCCTATATCTAGCACTAGAGTGTGAAGTGATGGTTGCAAATGGGGGAACTATAAATTGCTCTGGAAAGTGCCATAATATCAAGATAACCATGGGGGAATATGTATTGAATAGTCCAATGCTTTCCATTTTAATGGGTGGTGTTGATGTTGTATTAGGAGTTCAATGGTTACAATCTTTGGGTACGATAGCTTTTAATTTTCAAGAACTTTTCTTGAAATTTGTTTAGGAATGAAAGGAAGTTGAATTAAGGGGTATCGTAGGGAAACATGAAATATAACCAACTCTAATGGCATGAAAAAGCTTCTAAAGAAATATCAACGAGGCGTAATTGCACAATTATGTTCACTCGAGTTTCATGCATCAAAATAATCTTTAAGAGAAAATTCTAAGGTTTAAGCAGTGGAAGATCACATTGAGCATCAACAACAAGTTCTCCAACTCTTAAAGGATAACCTAAATTTGGTGTAGAATCGAATGAAACAATAGGCATATCAACATCGCAACGAAATAAGTTTTGATGTAGGCGATTGGGTATTTTTACGGCTACAACCATACAAAAAAATGTCCCTCAAGCAAGCTAAGAAGGATAATAAATTATCGCCCAAGAAATATGGTCCTTACAAGGTGTTGCAAAAGATTGGTACTATGGAATACAAATTGGAGCTTCCTGCATCTTCCCCAGTGTATCCAATTTTCCATGTTTCATGCTTAAAAAAGGTCATAGGTGACAAAATCTCAGTTCTGTTGGGTATGTGTTATATTCTTTCCACGACTAGTCACGCGTGGGGGGGTCACAGGGGGGGTGATAGCTCCCCCTGTACGGGAAAAAAAAAATTGGACCTTATTTTCCGGTGGGCGGACCCGCCCATGGTTTTGCTCATGGGTTTGCACAATATGGTTTTGGGGCATGATGGTTTTCGGCCCCTGGTATTTTGTAGATCCGGTCAAAGGAACTACGGTTATGTTCTAATCCAGGGTTAATGGACTGGGGCTTATGTATGCTTCGGCATGTATACATATGTGTTGTAACACTAAAAGGAATATAATGAAAAATCAAGCTGGTCGTCCCGATTTGGGATCCAATGGAAAATCTCTATGTTTATCTGTTTTATATTTTATATTGTCGCTATTGTTTATTTTTTGTTTTAAGATTCGTTTGTAGATAATTTCTGTACAGGTTTAAAACCTACAAGTTCAAACAATATTGCCAGAACTTGACGAGGAAGGAAAAATCATATTAGAACCTGAAGTAGTCACGGAAACAAGAACTCGATAGTTACGAATTCGATCAATTTCAGAGTATCTCATCAAGTGGAAGAACTTACCCACTGAAGATTCCACATGGGAGGATGATAATTTTATACATAAGCATCCAAAACTACTTAAGTGTTGAGGAAAACACCTTTTTAAAGGAGAGGGGCATGTTAGGTCCCTATAATACTAGTGTAGCCCCCCTTTTTTTTAATACAACCCCATTATTGTTATTAGTGTGCCCATGTAGTCCCCATATAGTTATTATTGTGCCCCATAGGTGTAGTCCCATTATTGTTATTGTTGTGCCCATGTGGTCCTGATATTGTTATATTGTGACCCCTTAGACTCCTATATATAGAAGGTAGGTTTTGTCATTTGTATCATCCAAGAATTGTTCGTTTATGTAATCTAAAGGAGGTTGCCCTCTGAAAGAGGCTGATTTCTAAGTCGTTGATCTATCTTTTCTTCTATTTTGTGAGCTGGGTTCATAACAATGTGATCCTCTTGTTTTTCACTTGCTTTATCTCCCTCTCATAATAACTACTATAATGAAACAATAAATTTATACTACATCTACTGAACTTCATCGATAATATGTATTATCAAGAAATTCTTCCATGAACAAAAAAGTAAAGACATTAATAACATGTATTATGAAAAGACCCTTCCATGAACAAAAAGGTTCAATAAGACATTATTTCATTGAAGATAAATACCATCTTCTCTTAACCACAAATATTATTATTTATTTTAATTAAAAAAAAAATTGTTAACTACATAAAAATTTATACTCTATTTAAGATAAGATGCAAATATTTAGAAAATAAGATAAAAAATAAATTTGACATTTTTTAGATACTCAATAAATGACCAAGGTAAAATATTAAAAATAAGAATTAAGAAACATATTCATGTAAAAAAAAAAGCTGAAAAAAATCATAACAATATAAAATTTAACATAATTAAATGTAACTCATAAATTTGCTTGGAATACTATAAACATTGGAAAAATAAATAAAAAATAATTATTTTATTTTATTAAAAAATTGATTAATAAGTCCAACCGATGTCAAATCCTTTCCAACATAACTCCATAAGAAGTCTCACTCTATGGATGAACCAAGGTGTCTTACCAATCACATTTTCTTAATCCATGGACCCAAAAAAAATTTAGAAACTCCAAAAGTCATAATCCATGCCTTGAGTATCCCTCTTTACGCCTTGAGTGCCTTTGAGTATTAACATTATTGCCCATAATTGCCCATAATTTACTTTGTTTTTGGCTTTTTGCACTTTCGAATTTTGTGGTCCTCAATTAATTACACGGAAGCTCTCGTTTTTGGGATTACCACATACACCACCCACACCATCATAGAAGGAATTCCAAAAGAAAAATGTTTTCATTGACAAAGTCTCTCACCATGACTTATTGTCTTCTAACAACTTCATATACATTAAAGTATACACTTTATCAATAATATATCAGATAAAACAAAGCACTTTCATAAATACTTATAATCCTTTTGTCGAATAGCTAACATAATGATTATTCGGGAAACAGCTAAAATAGTGATTAGGAAATTTGGGTATTTAGAGAGGTTGTCTCCTTTCTCTCTCAAAAATTTCATTTCATCTTTGAAAACGAGAGCTTAACTCTTTGAGTGCATCATCAATAAGAATGTTTAAGCAATTATATATATTTATTATTATCGTTATATTTTATAATTTATTTTTTATTTATTTATTATTATTATTATTTTTAATTTTTTGATTGGGGTGCGAGTGGTAGCAACTATTTTTGCAGGTGATTGATGTGGGTCATTTCGAGGAGCCCTCACCACTCTCCATATCACGAAGGACATGGAGCGATGGCTCTCTGCATGTGGGGATTTAATGCTCTCGTTGAAGGTGATAACAATATTTGTGAGAGGGAGATATCGAGGGCATTCTGGGGTGCGTTTGGGAAGTTTCTTGTTTGTGGTAGTTGTATCCCTTGGTATTGGTCCGCACTGTTCAGTGGCTTGGAGCAATTTCAGTAGGAGAGGGCTCTCTGGATGCGGGTTCAGTCACGCCATTTCACGTTCTAGTTCACGGGTATGTGTTCAACTCCTTTTACAGTGTCCCCATGGTTCGGTCTCTATGTTTGTTGGCCTTTGGGTTGATTGTTTCTGTTACTTTAGGGTTGCGAAGAAGGTGGCTTATATTGAATTTTTTGTGCTTGAATTCGATAAGAAGACGGTATCAATTCCATCTGGTCTCTCTGTGTCTATCATCTTTGGAATTTTATTATATTGTATGGGTTTATTTTGTTGGTGGCTCTATCATCGCTCCTGGCTTTGTATTTCTCTTCCACCTCGCCTTCAGGGTCTCTTGTTGGGTCAATGGTTTTGTTGTAGAACCCTTAGGGCTTTGGCATGAGGACGACTCAGTCTACATCTATGCCCTTCGGCTCCTCGAGATAAATGGGTTGTATGTTGGTTTCAAGGGGTCTCTGTCTTTATGGTTGTATGTTTGCATCCGGAGTCTGAATTGGACGATTAAATGGGTGATTCATAAGGTATCTTTTTTCAGTCTCTGGCCTCTTACTTGTTTCCTCTGGTAGGTCCTCAACTCTGTAGCGTCACCTGGAAGTTGGGCGCTTCTGGGTTTTGGCTTCCCTCAGAGTCGGTTAAGGGGTCTTTGTTAGTTTTTCAAATTAGCTGCAGGTACTGGAATATGGCTCGTTCAGCCTCCGGAAAAGGCAAAGCAGGCCAAAGTTCGCGGCGCGGAGGTAAAAGATCTACAGGGTCACCGGTGACCAACAAACCCAACTCCTCTGGGGGCAGATCTCGAGGTCGCAAATCGGTCTCTAGTATTATCAATGATACAACCAAAGTGTACCATGAGGGTACCTTGGACCAGGTTTGACAGTTAATTGAGGAATGGGAAGAAGATCTGAACAGGCATGAAGGAATCATGAACATTGATATGAAGGGTTTTCACGTCTTGGTGCCCGATCCAGGTCACACCCGTGGCAGAACCACTTAGTTTAAACATACTCTGCACTTGTATTGGTTGATGAATATCCTTTTGGCTAAAGCCTTAGAAAGAATTCTATCAGGAGTGGTCACGATAACTCAGGGGTTTTCGGATTACAACAAAGAGTTTCAGAAAATTCAGTTCCAGTTGTAGAAGCAGAACGGGCGTTTGCGCCGCATCGAGGAGCATATTATTTGCATTTCGCAAATCGACCTCCCGGGTTCCTGTGTTAAGGACCCTGCTCCGGTTGAGTCTGTTGATGATGAATAGTTTGGTGGTTGTTCCTTTAGTTTGTCATTTACTGTATGCATAAGTACTATAATTTCCAGTATGTTTCAAGTTATGTTTTCAGTTATCTGGAGTCTACGTAGTTTAAAGACAATCAGATTTGCTTGGCATGGATGAGTAGACTTATTAATTTTTGTTTCTAGATGGCTTATCACACCATTATGTGGCCAACAAAATTAGTTTCCCTCTGGGCAAGTTGAGGCCACCTAACCATATGCATATGGATGTAACTTGCCTTTTTCGATGATTAATGAAAGATAAAGGTCCTATCAAGCTTACAAAAATATATATATATATATTTTCATATATAATTATTAATTTATTTTTAAGTCAAATTTTATTCAAATTGAGAAATGTTTTTTTCCTGCCATTAGAAACCGAACTAGTAATTTTATATTTGATTTTGAGAATTATGTTTGTTGCAACCTTTAAAGTAAAATTTAATTTTTTACAAATGTTTTTTCATTAAAAACCTTATTATATTTTAGTGTTTCAGATTCTTTATTAGAAAAACTTGTTCCCTAGCCTTATTATGCCATGAAATTTGCATATTGATTTCACATGTCAAAATGATTGTTTATTTGTTTTATCTTGGTTAATATTGATGCTTTGGAAGGGGCTGTAACTCTTCTTCTATGATCTTTTATTTGAAGAAAGATATGTGTTGTGATGAGAAGAAAGTGAGATGAAATAGAGCTAATAAATATGATCCTTCTCCTTTGTTATGAAATAAGTATTCACTATGCTTTAGGGTTAATTTTGGTGGAGAATATTCAATGTTATATCTTCTTATGATGGATGTATAAGAAAATATACTCCCACTTTTAAGGGAGAATGACTCAAAGATGGTTGTACCATGATGGAAAAATAATTAGCCTTTTATGATGATGATTTAAAGGGGGAATGGAGCTCAAAACATGGGTGGATTTTGAGTAAAATGTCCAACCAAAGTTCTTTTCATTTACCTTTTTATGTTGAGGGTTTCTCATACGATATTGATTGAGCTTCCATTATGATGATTACTTTTTTTGTAAACCAATGATTTACACTACTCTTTTCTCAATGTCCATTCACCTGCCTTGTGTTGGTCGTGCTTCCAATGACTATGTGGATGCACTCAAGCATTGACATAAGTGATTCATATTCATATTTTTGGCTTCACCATTAAATAGGAGGATCAGATAATAAACAAAATGCCAAAACATGGATGTCAAATGACAATATCTCAAGTGGAAGCTAGTTGGTTTATTTCCCCCTCCACCTGGGTTCTATTCTCTGAAGATAGGTTAGCTCGTGTGGCAAAAAAATATACAGGTTGAACATTCATGTTGAGAAAAATCATATAAGCTCGAAAAAGTGGGAATATTTGAATATCTTGAAATTGAGGTGAATAGTGGGAGCCAATGTGATATGATCGTAGGTATTGCCAAGATTAGTATTTCAAAGTTACCGATTCACCATTGTTAAAAAAAATGTCGAAACATGAATAATGACAAACTTGTGAAGTGGCTACTTATGTTAGTTAAGGTAAATGACAAGAGTTAAATATCAATGCTTGTAGGTTAATTGAACAATCCAATGTTGTTTATAGCCAACCATTAAATGTAGAGGTAAAGGGGAAGGTGACCACATTTTTTATGAACATAGCACACAATTGGAGCATATGGCCCCATTCTACAGGATCGGTTTCTTATGGGTTGTAAGAGAGGAATATGGTCTTCGTCTTCCTTGTATTATTGTATATAGGCTTGTAAAGTTCACCCATGGCCTTAACAATCACTAAGTTGATGTTCTTAGGGGAAAAAATTAGTAATTTAACTAATTAATTAGAACAATTGAGTCACAAAAACCCTATATCTCAAATTCAAAGTGAAATGGATGGAGGATAATAGAGAGATATTGGCATTCGTCCAATGTTAAGGGAAAATGTTTTTATATATATAAGCAATCAAAACTACATTATCAAATTATTCAGGATAAACCATGAAAATATAATTGGGCACACAATCTCTGGATTTATAGTGGCTAACAATACATGGGAATGTTAGCTCTTAGTGCAACAACCAAATATTCACTTGCCTAGATCTTTCCATTGAATTAACCACCTAGGCATAAATTGCATTTTACTATGCACAATTTCCTCACATTTATATAATGAATAGAGAAAGGAGTTTCTCTAAATTATGCACCCATACTAGAAATGTAAGCCGCAATATTAAATAAAATAATTAAACCACATCATAAGACACAAGATTTTTCCTTGAAAACCCAAATGGGAAAACCAACTTTTAATGGTCACTCAACTTTCATTTAAGAAATATCTAGTTACAATGCAAGTAATGCTCCTTGTGCATCATAATATTCTTCGCCCAAAGACCCTTTGAGAGTGGGAGTAATATAAATAGAGAGGGTTGGGGTAATGAGAAGGCATATGAATTTTCATTTCTCATTCCTCACTCTTTTCTCTCCTATTTGATTTCATTTTTGTCACATTGATTTTTACATTTACATTGTGTTGAATAGTTTGTCTAAACTTGATTAATTGTCAAATTAAGCTTATAATTACTGTCTTACAATCATTCACTTATTTGGATCTATTTTAGATCATAAAAACATAATAGATTATATATATATATATAATATATATATATATATATATATGTATATATATATATATATGTATATATATATATATATATATGTATATATATATATATATATATATATATATATGTATATACATATACATATACATATACATATACATATACATATACATATACATATACATATACATATACATATACATATATATATATATATTTTTTTTCCCTTAGAAAAAAATCTTTATTTTTATAGTAAAAATAACAGACCGGCCCCTAGAAAGGGGTTTTTTACAAGTGCTCCTCGAGCTATGTGTTTTCCTTAAAAGAGTAATTCTGATTATCACCCTGTCCTAATCTATTCAATTATGAGACTGTCATCAAAATTTTGCCATAGTGTATGTAGAACATTAAAAACCCCATCAAAGAGTTATATACTGCGCATCTCCTCCGAGTTGGAAGAGAGATCCACTATTTTTATTGTGCTTGGAGGAAGCGAGAGAGCCGCTTTAGACAGACCGTCTGCTTCCATATTAAGTTCACAGTATAGATGCCTGAACGTGAGCTGCTGGAAATCTTTCATAAGACTCCAAATGCTTCGAAGGATGGCTTGAAGGTGTGGCGAATGAATCTGCGACCGATTTTGTGCCCAGTCGATTACCAATTTAGAATCTCCAAAACACTGTAATGAGGTAATATTTTTGCTTTTTGCCACATGAAGAACCTCCCAAAGAGAAGCAAGCTTAGCTTTATTGTTAGAACTGTGGCCCGGAGCATATGTAATGTAAAATTTGGAAACTGAAGAGAGATGGAGAATTGCCCCTGCACCTGCCAAAGGAGGAGAGCCTTGGCTTGCCCCATCAGAAAACACCCACGAAGAGTCTTTATTGATAATAGGAGGAACCACTGAACGAATTCTGATCGACTTGGGCAGGCATTTGTGCTCGATGCCCATTGTACAATCATTGCCGCAGTCAGCTCTTCAGGGATGAACTTGCCATTCAAAATGGCCATGTTACGAGCCCACCAAATTCCATAAGAGAATAATGAAGGGAGGGCTGAATAAGAGCTTACCCCGGGCTCCTTCCACCATTGCAGCAATCTTGATTCGAAGGAGTCCGCCGGGGTCTGGAGAGGAGTAGAGATTGCGGACGTGGCTCGCTGCCAGACGATTTATACATATGGACAGAAGAAAAATACATGAGCACAAGATTCAGCTGCATTAACACAGAAGGAGCATCTGTTTGGGCCCTCCCAACCATGGTGTTGTAAATTGTCCCAAGTTAAGAGACGGTTTTTGAGGGACAACCAGAGAACTAATTTCGATTTTAAAGGGCCAGGAGATTTCCACTGTGGGATTTTCTAGAAACGAGCTACCCCTCCAATCATGGATTCCATCACAGCTTTATAACCTTTCTTCGCCGTGTAAGTTCCATTAGTACCGTTATTTGTCCAAACTAGAGAGTCCTCATCCTCATGGTCTAAGTGAATAAAATTCCTTACTAGTAATGCAATAAATGAATTCCATTCTGCTGCCTGGGAATTTTGAAGTCCATAGAGGGAGCGTCCTTCCAACCAGGAGTACCCCATTCCTGAGGAGAAGAAACATCTGCGTCCGTGGTTGTATGAATGCAATTATTATGTAGGGTCGAAAGTAGGCCTTGTGATAGATGGTACTCGTCTCCCGACCCTACCCATGGGTCCAGGCCAATGTGCACATGTTTCCCATTTCCTATACTCCATGTTGTCCATTGACCGATGAGGGGGAAAGCCAAGACCATTACCTTCCATCCAATGGAGGCATTTTTATATGATTTATTTGGAGATATGAACCAAGAAACAAGTGTTTGATCTAGAATGTATTTTTCTCGCATGATTATACCCCAGAGAGATTCCAGATTTTCAGTCAACCTCCACAACGATTTAGTAGCTAGAGAGAGGCAAAAATTCGGTAGATTTTTTATCCCCCAACCTCCCATATCTTTTGGAAGAGCAAGGGTAGACCATTTCACCAGGGGAATCCCCTCAGATTTTTTGCTTGCGGTCCATAGAAAAGAGAAACATATTTTCCGAATTTTGTGGAGAATTCCTTTTAGGATTGATGCAATGGTGGACCAATACACTGGTATACTTTGAAGAACAAATTTGAGTAAAACCAATCATCCTCCCCTGGAGAGAAAACGATTTGTCCAATGCATGATTCGTTTTTCAACCTTCTGAAATAACCATAACCAATCTTTGAAAATATATGAGTTTGGATTTAAAACAAAGCCCATATATTTAAAACCACATTCCCATTCACAAGAAGGGAAGGGGAGAGAGAGCTTGATTTGTGATAATATATGATCATGTACGCTATTGTGAACCATACAAGATTTTTTAATGTTAATCTGCATTCCAGTTGCTTTTTGAAAGAGGGATAGAATATTTTGAAGAGTACAGGCATTCTCAACAGTAGCCTCACAAAAAAGGAGAATATCGTCCACAAAGAGGATGTGGGTGAGGGACTCAACACATGCTAGGTGAATTCCTTTAAGACCTCCGCTTGCTTTTGCTTGTTTGCATAATCGACTTAAGGCTTCAACAATCAGCAGGAACAAAAAGGGAGAGAGTGGACATCCCTGTCGGAGGCCTCTAAAGGCACGAAAAGAGGAGGAGGGCGAGCCATTTATTAAGACAACAAATGTAGCAGATTGAATACAACCCATAATCCATTCTACTGCTTCAATCGCGATGCCAATCTGGATGAGTAAAAGCCTAAGGAAGGTCCAATTTACTCTGTCATATGCCTTTGACAAATCCAGCTTTAAGGCAAAGGATGGATTTTTGTTGAGATGAACTGTGTGAAGGGTTTCCCGAGCTAAGGAAATATCATCGTGTATTTGTCTCTTGTATAGGAATCCAAACTATTCTTTCGATATGATGCAACTTAAGATCGGCTTTAAACACTGAGCAATAATTTTGGAAATTAATTTGTAGATTAGGTTGCAACACGAAATGGGACGAAATTCGTCAAAAGTTGTAGGAGATGATGTTTTCGGAATCAGAGTAACGAACGTCGAGTTTAATGAACTCATGACTTTACCAGATCTTTGTGATTCCTTTATCACTAAGATCATATCATCCTTTAATAAATCAAAGAAACCAAGAAAAAATTCAATCGTTAGTCCATCAGGTCCAGGACTTTTTCCTTTTTGGAAGCTTCTAAGGATATGTTCAAGCTCCTTTTCGTCCACTTCTTTCGTGAGTGCTTCGTTCATTTCATCAGTAATCATACGAGGAAACAAATGTAAAACCTGTAAGATTTCTTGAATGGGGCAATCTTCTGGAGCTGTAAAAACATCTTTAAAATGTGTAACTCCTGCATTTGCTTTTTTGTCAAAAGGTCGAACCAAGGCTTCGGAAGGGGATTTTATTTCAAAAATAGAATTTTTGTTTCTTCTGTGAGCAGCAAATTGATGAAAAAATTTAGTATTATTGTCGCCCTCCTTGATCCAAATCGTGCGACTTCTAAGGTGCCATAATTGTTCTTCTCTTTTGAGAAAATCATGTCGTTTTAGTTCCAGTGTTTTTAATGATTCCATTTCGCTTTCAGAAAAAATACCCGAAGAATTCTGCTTAAAAAGCTCATCAATCTCAGCTTCTGTGTTTTTAAAGAAAATTGTTGTTTGGCTCTAAAAGATCTTGCCCAATCTTTTGTGACTTTCTTTATCTTAGAGATATTTTCGGCCCACATCTGCATGTACGTAAGCAATTGAGAGGGAGCTAGATGTGTCCAGGTTGAAAACACCAGGGCCTTATAATCTTCTTCTGATAGACAAGAGGGATTAAATTTCATCGGGGGTGGTGGCTTTGTTTCGGGAACCTCGAGAGATAACACAATGGGTCGATGATCGGAGAGGCCTCCAGTCTCAACACGGGCCTTAACTCGGATATGAGAGGTTAATAATGATTCCGAGATGATAAAACGGTCCAGCCTTTTTGCTATAGCATCATCATTTCTTCTATTGTTTCGCCATGTAGGTTCCAATTTTATGGGCTGGACATCTACTAATTCGTGAGCATTAAAAAGAGACTGGATAAAAGGTGCAAGAGGATCAGGCCTTGCAGAGGGCCCCCAAATTTTGTTCAGAGTGAGCATAAAATTTAAATCGCCACCCAGGATTAGATTATGGGAGTTCTAGATTTCTGTAGAAAAAAGGTCTCTCCAAAAAGTCCTCTTATCGCTACAGGGACCATACACATTTAAAAGAGAAAAGGAGTAGCCTGTCTGAGGATCAAGTATGGAAGTTTTTATATAGGAGGGGAAACTGACAGAGGAGAGGACTGAGATGGACGGGCTAACAGCAGTGATAAGGCCCCTTGCCAGACCTAAGGCATCAACATGAAAAAAGGACCAATCTTTAAGCCATTTTGATAAAGAATCTTGAGCCCGCAAACTAGACAATTTAGTTTCTTGGAGGAATAACACATCAGGAGTGACAATTTTCCACAATCGTTTGAGGGCTAGCTGGGAAGGGGCACCCCCAAGACCCCACACATTTAAAGAAAGAATGACCATTTGAGACCCTTTTTAGGGGCACCCTCTGCTCTAAGAGCCCATTGAATTGTCTTTTGTTTTACAGAGTGGATGTCCATCGTGGCTTGATTTTGAGCTTTGAATAGCGCAGACTTATGTCCTACAGTAATTTAAGAAGGTGAAGCCAATACAAGGCCCCCTTTGATAGCTTGATCAGGACTAATACAGGAGGGTGCACAAGAACGTAATTTAGCAGTGTAGGGGTTAGGAGAGGGGTGGGCAGGGGGCGAGATGAGAGAACTTCGGGGAGGAGGCAGATAGGAAGGCGACGAAGGGATGGGCGCAATGGAAGGAGGCACATCAACATCAGAGACCTCAAGAGGGATATCGTGGGAGAGGCAGGGGGACAGGACATTACTGCCCACATTGACATTAACAGGAGTATGCTCGAACAAATTCAAAGGATTAGTAGGGACATCAAAGGGATTACCTTTAACTGAAGAAGAGGTGGCCTTTAATTTGGGTTGAGAAGCAGGCAAATCCTCCAGGGGAGCCGTCATATGGGGAGAAGCAGGGAGGATGTCTCGATCACTGCCCAGACGCTCCTTTTTTCTCCAAACCTTTTTTTAAGAAGGTCGAGAATGATCAGGATTATGGCAATCCTGAGCCATATGACCAACCTGCCGGAATAAGGGCAGCTTCCAATAATCCAATTTATGCGTCCATTTGTTGCCATGCATTTCGAGGACAATACCTTCGTAAAGGCCATCCCTGACATCGAGTTCCACTTGAATTTTAGCACACTGCCTGTCATATTTAGTGTCCTAATCTTCTTCAAGCGTGACAAAAGTTCCAAGCTTGTTACCAATTGGCTCAAGGATATCTCGCTGCCAAAAAAATTAAGGAAGACCAGGGAGGATAACCCAAACTTTTTTGCAAATGTTGAGGAGTGCGATCAACGTTAAAACTAACATCCCAATTTTGTAGGATTAATCCTATCGGACCCCAATTCCAGACTCGGTCAGTAAGTTTTAGTTTATCATCCATCGAAACAACTTTAAGAAGGAGCCATACCCGTGATAGTTGATGAAAAATAGGAGTATAACCAAGAAGCGGAAACCAGCAAAGAATGGACTCCTTGAAGCCATCCTCCTGCAGAAGCACCCGAACAATGTCTTTTCCAGATAATTTGGGATGTCTGAGATGGGAATGTCGAGACCCACCACCAGTTTTGCAGCACCTGATTTGGCCCTTATGCTCTTTTTTTATGCGCGGAGGAGGATTAGGCGAGAGCCGAGGCCCTTCATCATCATGGATAGAGTGCAGCTTGGAAGGTGTGGGAAGAGACGATGCATCATGGGCGAGGGTGGTGGATGACAAACCTATGACGTCCTGAGAGCATGGCATGGAAAAAATTTCGGCGTTTGTAGCCCTCCGCATGAATTCAAATTGGTCGGGGAGGACATGTCCTGTCTCGGGGTTGAAAGAGCAGTTCAGATCATCATGATCCATGGCTTCTGAAGAAGTCGGCACGAAGAGAAATGATGATACCGGCGGCGAAAACAGGGAGACAACAAACGAAGAAAATAACTCGAGGATTAAGGATAGGGATCGAGCGAAAATAGGGAACCCAGACCTAAGAGGAACTACCCACCCAAAGGAAAAAGACGGGAAGATAATTTCATGAGTGATCCGAGTAGGATCACCACAGGTGCGGCCAGAGTCAGTCAAAAATCACTATATTATATATATATATATATATATATATATATATATATATATATAGATAGATATATGTTATTTTTTTTTTGTTTCAAATTTTCGTTTCCATAAATTTTGATTTACATTGTTAATTTATTCTTTCCATTTGGTTATCTAATTTGAGAAAATTTCACCAAAAACTACATGTTAGCTTAGCCAGCTTATAGTATTTGGAGAATTGCATTCAACTCCTAAATCCTACCAAACCATTTTACCTTTCAAAGAAACTTTAACACCATTAATATTTTGCTTCACCTACCAAAATCAAAGGGATTGGTTTTGCACCCCATTTTCCTTTTTTTATGGATCTGTCCAACTCCTAAATCTTGCATGTTATTTCTCTACCGATTTTATATATTTTTATAATCTATCCAACAAGTAAATTGGTTTAAGGTTGAAAGAGACTTTAACACCATTAGTATTTTGCTTCGCTTACAAAGGTCAAAGGGATTGGTTATGTACTTTTTTTACCTTATTAATTGACCTATCAAAAATGTAAATTGATTAGAGGCTGAAGGAAACTTTATCACCATTAACATTTTGCTTCAATTGCTAAGGTCAAGGGAACCAATTATGTATCCTTATGTGAACCATCTACTTCATGCCTCCACATCTTCCTCTCAAAAGTACAATCTTACAAGGAAACAAGATGGATAGGGGAGGGTGCCTTAATCGTAATAATATGTCTCTATATCACCCTTCTCATAGGGTTTGGTAGGATCCTTGATTATCATTGCTTTCTTATTTCCCTTCATAGATTTTTTGGTGTGATCCCATTATGTTTTGATATTATTCCCTCCACCAAGGGGATATGTCATTCTTCCACTTTTGAGCCTAGTGATCTTTAGCTTTGAAATGTGAAGTTACTACATGTTCATGCATAAAATAGATTTTACAACAAAAAGAAATATGTTCATAATCTAATGTTTGTATCCACCTACAATTCTAGTTATCCAACTCAATGTTGTCTATAAACCCTTTACTCTAAAATAGTCCAACTAGTTTCTTCTCCCAATCCTCTTGTTCTTCACTTTCTTTATCCTCCTCTCACAATCAATGCTATAATGAGATGAGGAAGTTATACTACATCTACTATTAGGAATGTTGGGGGGTGGAGAATTCTCAAAAGGACATAGTTTCATTGAAGGTAGGAAAACCTAATCTCTTAGCCATTAACCTTTATTATTTATTCGAACTAGATTGAAATTTCTACACCATTCAAAATCTACTATTTATTTCAAGCAAGATAAAAAAAAAAAATTCTAAGATTTTTAAACACTTAGCCAATGAAAAATGTAAACCATAAATAAAGAAAATATCAAGAATTTTTATTTTAAACTATCAATAAAAAAAAGGTAAGATAGAAATAAAATCCATAACAATGCAAAATAAATTTAATATAATGCAAAATATTATTTATTTTTATTTAAATAATAAACATGTTGAAAGTATTATGAATACTAAAAATAATTTTTTTTTTTTTTTTGGATGTAAAATGAAAATTTTATTAAGGATTCCAATTCATTGTAGAGCCTTTAATCCATAATCAAAATTATAAACCCTTTACATATAGACGAATAATTACCTCTTTATCTTGAAAGATACTCTAAAAATTGATATATATATATATATATATATATAGATATATATATATATATATATAATTACCTCTTTATCTTGAAAGATACTTTAAAAATTGATATATATATATATATATATATATATATATTACTTTTTTTCTTTTCTTTTTTTATATATATAGTTACATTGAGTTTAAGTTGAGAATATATCAAATAGAAAAACAATTTACCCACAATAAAATACTATCACTAAAATTATGTATAACTCATTAAAACTCAGATTTTCCTTCAAATAATTTAATTTCCCTGAAAACAACTTCCATCCTCCATTCATCCCTATAAAATTTAAACATAAAGCCTAATAAAAAGAACAAAACCGCACTTAAATAAAGTAAACAACACCTTTAAATATTAATGTTATTGCCTTCTTCAGTTTCGTACGAGATATAAGCTTTCGTGTTGCGGGCCTCAATTAATTAATTATAAGGAAAGTAAATTTAACTTTTATTTGTGGATACAAAAGCTCTCATTCTTGAGATCACCACATATAACGATATCATCATGGAAGGAGCTCCATAATAAAGATGTTTTCATTTTCGACCGTAGTCCCTCGTTGTGAGTCATTGTTTGGTAAAGGCTTCATACACATTATGTACATATTTGTTCATGATGTATTAGATAAAGCAAAGAATTATATATATATATATATATATATATTTTTTTTTCAATAGTTAACATAATGTTGGGGTAATATGGGGATTTAGAGAGGTCTTTTCCTCTCTAATAAATGGCATTTCTATTAATACTAGTGATAAGAAATTTGAAAATATTACTATAAGAATATTTAAATAATTTTATATATTTTGATTAGAAAATATTATCCACAAGAATTTTTCAACAATTATATATATTTTTATTTAGATTTATCATTATATATTTTTAGAGATATTATAATATATATAATTTTAAAAAGTTATTATTATTATTATTTTTACGTTATAAGGTGTTTCCTTATTGCATCTTATGTATTGATATGACTTGTCAGCATATCGTTTTTGTGGATTTCATTAGACAACCATCTAACCTTCTTCCACCATCCATTTCTCATCATTAGATCACATAGCTCAGCCATGGTGGATCTTGTCAAGGCTTAAACAAAACTTGGTACTACTAATTGATTGGTGAACTAAATGACCATGTATTTGGTATCTTGACAATTATTATCTAGCAGTCGATGAATTTGAAAAAAATAGGGTTAAGGTCGCTTTGCTAATCCTTGAGGGCTACCTCAAGGAAATTGAGAGCCACAAAGGGGCCTCTAATGTAAAGAATGACTATATAATAAATCGTAGCAGTGGTTATAGGATTCTGCAAATCGCTTCAAGTAGTCCTATTGTCTTGCTACTACAATCCGTCACGAGAATATGCAGAGTCATTCTATTAATGTGAAAGCCTTATTTCACTTTCAGACATTTGGAGTAGGAAAAGAAGCATACAAGTTTTCATACCATTTCCATTCCATTACCCATTCCTTATCTCTTATCCAATAGCATAACTAAATTTTTCAATACCTTTCTAATGCTTGCGACATCTTTATTGATTCCTACTATTTTATTGTGTGGTTGATTTATCTTCCTCATTAATTTTAATTCATCCAAGTTGCTTCATGTATTAAAAGGTCACTTGAAAGCTACAGTGGATTTGGGGCCTATTACTCTTCTTTTTAGCAATGGTAGGCATAGTAAAATTTTTGATAAACATAGTAGCTTGTGGCTTGGCATAGTCCTCCTTCATGATCTAGTCACATTCTGATTTTGGGTAATTTCACATTTCCCAAGGAAATTCACGTTGTTTGAGGCACTTCACGTATATCAAGGAAGTGGTCACACCTCCCAAGGTATTTTTTGGGTTATTTATGGACACTTGGACCCATCCTATGCAAGCCACATGTAACACCATGGTATGCTCTCCTAATTCTTCCAATTGGAGCAATTTTCACATTATTTGCTAGTTGATTTGCACTTATGATAGCAATGAAGTAATTTATTGACGTGAAGAGGATGATTTGGGTGATTTTTCACTCTCTTAATATAACTTGGATGATGTGGACTTACATTGAATGCATTATTTGGAGATTAAATGAGTTGGATTGAAGGTCAACCCCTTGTTACCTTGACGTCACTTTCTTGGTTGGGGATTTTATAACCCAAATTTCGACCACCATCTCTAAGGCTTGGACCACCATCTTCCATGGAGGATTATGACCATTTGACCAACCTTGGACCATTTTAAGGCTAGACATGGGTACCTTGGGACCATTTTGGGCTCATCAACCCATATTTTTGAAAGTTTTACTCATCTTTCATTGTACATGTAGCTTGACCACTTTATTTTAGTGACGTGTTAGTTTACTTGGTTTAAGAGTTAATTAGATTTAGTTTGTTTTAGCTAGATCTAAGGAGTTAAACCAAATATGATATTTTATTATAAAGGAAGTTAGATGTCACTCTATAAATAGAGGAAATATTTGTCATTTGCACTCATGGTTTTATTGTGAGAGTACTCCTCTCCTTAGAGGTTAATGGAAATATCTTTATTGGATAATTTTTTGTTTTAAGGGCTTATATATGTGGATGTTTTTGAATTATAAGGTGTTCTTGCCTGGTTATTTATTATACATTATTAAAGGCATTATTGTGATTATTAAATACTACTACAAAGATACTAAGGTTGATCCATTTGAAGGGAAACATTGTCACTTGGAGGGAGGACGTCTATAGGCCACTCTCACATGCACTCCTTTGTTAGCTTGATGTAAGTTTTAATTATCCTTGTAGGTCATACTCTAAATTTCCTTAGTAATGATTTGATCTTGTGGTTGAATAATTTCCCCTTGGAGGGATCCCTTCTAGTGGGGCTGAATTTTCATGATTTTCCTTTATTAATCGAGCGGTTAATTTAGGTATCAAGTTCTAACATCTTTCCCTAATACACAAGCATTGGATAACCAACTTAAGACGGTTTTATTCTTGATCTCATACTGCCACTTGATTCCTCTTGACTCCATAACTTAGAAAGATATTGACATTGATCTTCATATCCCTCTTGGCTATAACCATAATAATGTCCTAATATGCATGATGGGCGGTGCCCATGAAACATTAAGTATAATGCAATGCTAAAACCATAGAAGAATGATGAATCCCTAAGACGAAGAAACACTAGGTGTCAAATTCATGATGCCCTAACCCTAGATATACATGTGCAAACTCTAGGTGTCATGGAGTAAACCCTATCACTAAAAACAAACTCTAAATGTCAATAAAATGAACCCCTAACATTATAATAATATTATAAAGAGTACTTGATAAAATCCTTATCATTTAATCCCTAATATTAATCTTTGAATTATTATACCATAGCTCCATAGAATTCCTAAAATCCCGAAACTCTAAAAGCTATTCATAAAAAAATGTATCATTAAAAAGAAAAACCACAAAACACTTTTTTAACTATCCCTTCCTTAACAAACTACCATAACAAAATTATTAATTTATACACATTAATAAAAAATTTATGATGCTACATCCACGACATGCATACTTTTTCAAATTAAAAAGGGAACATTATATATAAGGCTAAACTTGAAGATACTATCGAGGCTTATTGCAAAAGACATTGGAAGCCTTGAAGACCTATTAAAGCTATTTTAAAGATCTAAAGAAGAGGGTTGGTGCCCTAGAGGATTGGAGTCCTCAAGAAGACCAGGTTGGAGCCTGAACCAATTGAGAGGGTTGGAGCCCTCAAGTAGTTCAAGTTGGTGTTTGGTGAAGTACAGGTTGGAGCCTCGTTGATTTGAAGATCGAAGTCTTCATCTAGGGTAGGAGCCCTAAATATTATTGTACTTGATTTATTATAAAGAAGAGGATTAGAGTCCTCATTATTTATGATTAATAAAAAATAAATATTGATTCACCCCCCTCTCATTATTTCCAACACCTCCATCATATTTTTTTTTTCCTTTTTTCAAAAACCCCTAAAAAGTGTCCAAAAACAAAGTGTTTCATTGATGCTACCATTGACATCACCTTGTGCTCTTTTGACTAAGCCTTAATGATCCTAGTAGGGAAGCCCCCCTCGATTCAGAGGAAATATGGCCTAAATTTAGGGGATAGTTTGTTAAGGTGACAATTGATGACCTTCCTAAAAGGTTCCTATTAGATTGTGCATTGTGAATTTGGGTTTTTATCATGCATGTACAATTTGACAATAATAGGTCCAATTTAAATAATTGTTTTCTCATGGTATTCATCAAATGTTTATGCTTATATATATATATATATATATATATATAGAGTTGTCAATGACTTATACATTCATATTTTTGACTAATTCTGCATAATTTTCCATAAGGTTGGATTCAATGAACATTTTTTCAATGACTACGAAACATGAAATGGAATTGCAATTGCAGGTGAGCAATCACAAGGGAAAAGACAAGCAAAATGGAGTAAGGGTGTATATAAGGGAAGCATAGTGCAGACATAGTGCAACCATTGCTTCTGGAAATTTTTAACTTGATCCAACTCAACTTTAAGGGAAACATGGTGCAGGCATGAAGAACTTGATGCCATGGTAATATGGAGAGAAGATAGGGGGATGGCACATGAGATAGAAAGGGGGTGACAATGTCACTCGACGAGAGGATGAAAGAGGCAGGTTTACTAGGGTATGTATTTAAAGAAGTTCGAGCTCTGAGAGGGAAGATGAATTTGGGGTTGGAGCCACTACATTTAGTCATATGGATCATTGTGGATGGTACTAACACCTGAGTAAATATACTAGTGAGGATGCATAAATCAAAATAGAGTGTTGTTGCTTGTCCTTTGAAAAATTGTTCATTATTAATTTGATTGTGCATGCGTTCGATTTTGAAGGGCGTCGATTCAATTTCTGAGTAGAGCATATCAATTTCCATGATTGAACATGATCAGAGATCATTTTATGGAATATGTAGGATGTTTACCTCTGCACTGACTTTGGCCTGACCTTAAGGGCGCTTAAAGAAACGATTCGATTGATCATCAACTTTAACATTTTTTTCCCTTGAGGACGCGACAGAAGGAGATCTTCTTAAGATGTTTAGATGGTGCTGGATTTGAATCACAATTTGACTAAGGTCAAAATTCTGGGGTCTGGTACCTTTGATCATTTGCTGAATGAGGAAAGCTAAGTCACCAATAACTATGAGGTTCTTGAGGTCGAGATCACGAAGAACCTTAGCTCCTAGGATGATCCCATATGCTTATGCTTTGTTATTCGTATAGTTACCAAATACCCATTCATAGGAAGCTGCTTCTTTTCCTTTGGAATAAAATATGATTCCCCCTACCCCGCTCTTCCCGAGTTGTGTTTAGAGGCCCTGTCGAAGAAGAGACAGGGTTTTTTTTGTTCATTTAAACAATTTGCAAATTTCCTATCCTTTAACCTTATCTTCCAATTGGTGAGATTAAATCAACTTATCTACGGGTTGAGTGCACTGTGTGGAGTTTTATCTTTAACAAATTTAAACCATAATGATTCTTGCACTTGTAGGATTTGTTGGTATAAATTGTTGTTGCCTTTGGAGAGAATGATTTCTGTTAAGAGACCCCAATATTTGGCTATAATCCTCCTTGGATATGGTTTTTAATTTTGAATATGCATTTATTCCAAGCTAACCAATTTTTCCAACATAAATATGCAGGAAGGTTGATCCAATAATGCTTAATCAAATTATTCTTTCAAAGTAAAAATTGGTTAATGATGATCCAATTAGTGTTATACTGATTTATCCCCCCTCTCAATATATTCAAGTTTTCAACAAATTGGTATCAGGGCATAGTTTCTTCAGGTGTAGCTTAATCGCTGGAAGGTAGACCTGGTTGAATCATAGATCATCAAAGTGTGCTTGTGCTTAGTGCCACAAACTTTCAAGAATGGAAAGAGAAAATAAAATCTGAATTAATTACTCATGGTTTGAAGTCTATAAGGTAGTTACTAATGATTATGGTGAAGATAGCCCTTCAAAACAAGTTCAACAATGGAATGCTCGAGCTAAATGTACAAATTATAACAAACTTCATAATCTAGAACTTGACATGGTAATACATATCAAATATGAAAAAGCTATATGGGGTAGGTGTTGAGGAGGTAAATCCCCTCTGCGGACAGAGGCGATCCCACTAGCCCTAGATTGGGTCTAGCAACAATCGAATCACGCAATGACGTTGGTTCCTAGTTACAAGAAAGACAAAGACTGCGATAAGTAGCCTACCTCGAATCCCACGATGTTGTTGTCGATGAAGAAGCGGTGCTCCTCGTCCCTAGCATGGCATATCACAATCCTTTCGTTCGTCACATCCGGACACATGTACACACGCAGAGAAACGATGACATACAACGTAATACTTAAAGCATGTAACTATATATCAGTCAGAGAATATATAATTCGTTGCATTACATAAAAGAGTAAACACAAGAATGGAACCAAAATTAGAGTCGCTTATATTATAAATGACAAAAGGGAGATTACAACCAAATGCTCTGACGCTATGATCTTCCTTCGGTGGGGCTTGCAGTGGAGCGCGTCTCAACAAAGCCTGTCGGGAATCTGGACGAAGCTCTCTCTCTTACGGGGTTCTCTCCGGCTCTACTCTCAATAATTGCCAGGCTATAGTTTCCTTCCTACAAGTTCAGCTAGCTAGCAAATGGAGAGGGCAAGCTTTTATATATGGAGGAAGGGAAGTTGGGATCCCTATAATCATGGGATAGGTACTATCTCTTAGGAATGTTCCATGAGAGGTGGAAAACCACTTCCTATACATGGAGATCCAGAGCCAAACCATTCAACTTCTTTTGATGATTCATTCTGGAGTTTGTTAGAATCAAACTTCCGCCATTTATTTTTTTAAAAAATTCCTTAATAGGATTGGCACATGTGAGACACAGGGACAGAGTGCCAGCTGGCGCGCCCTCTAGTGTGCATTTTCCACATTGGCGCGAGGGATGAACTGACTACTTGTGCCAATTCCAAAACATGGATTTTTAGGGATTTCCAGAGGAATTGTTCTTCAGGAGAATTCTTGTCCTTATGCAGAAGGATACCATTAAGGTGTTTTCAGGACATTTTACTGTTCACAGGTCATAGGAATAGTCCTCCAATGTACGGGATGAGGGATTGCAGGGACAGTGACAAAATTCTGTGTAACAGATGCCCCCTAAAGCATGAGGTCCGAGAGAGAGGGAGGGGTGAAATGCTTTATGAGAACGCGCCCAACTAAATACACTGCCATCGGAAGACCTGCAAATACAAATACAATTGATATCTCTGATACATGATATGTGGTATGGGTGTAACCATCCATAATAGAGTGTACAATAACTGGGATCCAAGGTATGGACACAACCATCCAGCAAAGAAGGATCAACAAGTAGACTCAGGTATGGTCACAGCCATCCAATCAAAGGAGTCACGTAATAAATCATAATAATCCACAAAGAATTCGCAGCCTGGATTTTCATCAGAGAAAAACCAAGGTCTTGCGCTCCATCTCGACTCGAATAGTGTACAAGTTCGAGCATGCGAATATGTGAGCTGAAGTCGAACATGCAGGAACGTTGTCTGATTACCAGCCAATAATGAAAGTTGTTAACAGACGCGAGAGGAACCACCAATAATGATGATGGCTCTCAAGGTACAAGAGGTACAATCTACAGAATGTGAACAGTGAGCTAGCGTCGAACACCCGCAGAATCATCCGATCGAAGGCCAATAAGGAAAACCTTGCGTCGAATGCGAAGAACCTGCCATTGAGGCATGTAGTGTCCAAGGTACCTGAAGGGAGTGTCTAGATCAGCTTCCTGGATAATGAGATGAAGTCGACAGGAAGTGACCTTGATCAAAGGTGGGCCATAGTGTTTCCCACATCATCGACACGAGACATAGAAACATGATGTTTGTGAATCAAGATCAATAGAGAGTCAGAGGGAGGTTGAAAACTGTAGAGGCCAACTTCTCTTGAACATATCGATGGCATGACACTGGATTTGGCAGTGTTTGACATCAAAGGATCTGAGGTCATGATGACATGGCAAAGAGCAGATGAGCGGTCAAAAGAGATTACCCAAACCCATAGAGGCAAGCAGATAACGAGATGAGATGTCCTCAACCCGACACAAATGCAGACAAGTGCCATGTTCAAGAGCGACATACTGCTGACACGACTATAATACTGGTTCCATTTTCCCCCACCATTTCTGGCGAGTACCTCTTTATTTTGACACAAGCTTGAAGATGATACCATATGCTTGTTATATAAGTTTGTCCTTCGGACAAATCCAACCTAGTACATTTTACGAGCCCTAGGAAGGAGGAAATCGAATAAAGTCATAACGACGGAGTCCGATCTCATCAGTTTTAACAAGTCTGACAAAGGAAGAACTCGGCATCTTTTCATGTTTAGAGAGTTTGAAAAGAAGGCAGAAAAGAAAACTCTAGTAGTCCCTTTTCGTAGGTAGTCTCACAGATATGAAAAGATAGAAAACTATGTCTGAGAGAACCTCTTAGTCGCGATAGGCTAAGGTATTCCTTTTTTGTAAATAATCTATCCCAGCCCGAAAAAGGGGTAAACGTATACTGGGTAGATGTCGTTTCGCAGCCAATTTAACGAGCTTAAAACGACAAGCGACTCGGTGATCTTTTCAGTTTTAGAGAGTAAAAAAAGAGCTGAAAGTTGACTCCTCCTGGAGGAACGAGTGGTATAAAGGGTAGCTATTGGTTCCGATTATGGTGGAACTGATCAGAACAAGTAAAGGTTAAGAGGTTGGCTAATAAGACCACTCATTGCAGTGGTTCCTTAGGAACGGGTAAAACAACCAAGTGAAGGCATATGATCGGCCAAGCAGATAGTGACGATGGAGTGAGAAAACCAAGGCTCGTCTGGAAAAAACAGACTGATAAAATGGCAATCACGAGAGGTAAAATGGGAATGGTTTCATTTTTACACAAGCTTGAAATCAAAAAACTCTGCTTGAATTCGGTTTCTTTTTTACACAAGCTTGAAACAAAGATAAACTATGCATGAAACCGGTTTCATTTTTACACAAGCTTGAAACGGAAACAAACTATGCTTGAAAAAGTAAGCATGCCCCCAGCATGGTGGCTCAATTCGAGGTACATGCCTCCAAGCTTCATTCCATAGGAAATGGAGTGAAGGTTCAAAAACGAGATCAAGAGAAAGACTCGACTGGGATTTTACAAGATCTTAGAAAGACTCGAATTGAATGGGAACGTGTTTCATTATTTTAACGAGGTTGACACATTAAAAGAACTATCCTCAGGACACCTTGTTTCATGGTTTAAGGAGCTTGGCACAAGACAAGGAACTCTGCTCCGACAACCTTGTTTCATTTTTTAACGAGCTTGACAGAAGAAAACGAACTATGCTCCGACGGTCTTGTTTCATTTTTTAAGGAGCTTGACACAAGAAAAATGAACTATGCTCCGATGACCTTGTTTCATTTTTTAAGGAGCTTGACACAAGAAAACGAACTCGGCTCCGACAACCTTGTTTCATTTTTTAAGGAGCTTGACACAAGAAAACGAACTGTGCTCCGACAGACTTCGTCATAATGAATAAGAAGTCATAGCTTCCAAGGGTTTCCCATCCGATGGAAGGAAAACATCTTGGAAGTCTGGACCCAATGCCCCCAGTACACGATGTACAACGACACTATTACTGAATACGGGCACAAGACAGGTAGCCACATAATTGACATGCAGCGGGGATGACACAACCAGTGGATAAAGATCCAGCAGGGATGATGGTGGGCTAGCTGCCATAGTAGGACCAAATAACGCAAGCTAATTGATGGTCATGATCCGACCTTGGTGCGGAAAACACATCACACGAAAGAGGGAGGAGACAAGCGCTCCCATGGCATAAGTATAATCGCGACCCAAGAGTAAATTAAAGTCCAAGGGGCCAGGAACAACCATCACGTCCATATGGACAATTTTCCCTCCCAAAGTAACAGGCAACTTCGGAAGGATCCCTAGCGGTTGACTAGTTCCTCTATTAAACGCCAACAGATTTTGCCTAACAGGCACAAGCGGCGGTGAACCGAAAGCTTTCCAAGTAATTGAGGATAAAATACTAATAGACACGCCTTCATCTATAATGGTGCTGGGTATGACCAGATGGGAGGCCTGTACTGTGATCTCAAAGGGCACATAAGAAGGAAGGCGATAACCTGCGAATCGACTCCAATCGAAGGAAGCGACCAAACTACTTGGAGGGGCTACCATCGAACCGATATGGTCTTCCCTTGGTGTTACAGGAGATGAAGGAGCATCCTCTGTCGCCTCCATCATGGAGGCAGAAGGAGTATCCTCCGGGACCTCCATCATGGGAGGCGGAGGAATAGCTTCCTGAGATATAGGGACAAGAGAATCTTTCTCCAAGTCCGAGGAATCTGAAGAAACAAGAAGAACCTGCGGGATATGATATCCACTCTCAACGGAAAAGACCTGGTGCACCGTAGACGGAGCCAGCTCAACCGATCCCATGACCAATGGTTGGTCAGGGATGGATTCATGATGGTGAATTTTCGGGGGAGTGGGATTAAGCAAGGATGACACTTGACTGATCGTTGAATCAGCTGGTGGAGGACTCAAAGAAAGCTGCTTGTAACCAGCGGGAAGGTATGGTGTAGAAACAGTCGAGTTGTCCAAAACTCTCTTGGCTTCATCCATATACGGACAAAGGTGAATGGCATGGTGCCCTTCACACAAGTTACAGGGATTGGTAACCTTACCCTGTTTCTTACGAGTCTTATTAGCACTAGCTGAAGACGTGCCCCTAACCTAACCCCCGGAAGCCAAAGGCAACGACGGATGACTGTTGGACCATACTTCAAGCACCTTGGGAATGCCAGGGCAATCTTGAAGAAGATGGTTTACTTGGCACAACATGCAAGGGAACTTAAATTTCCGCGGAGGGTTGGAAGGTTTATCAAGAGTAGGTGTTTTAGAGGAAACAACTGCAGAATTAGCCTCTCGCTTATCTAACTTCTTCTTCTTAGTCTTCTTCTTCTTCTTCTTAGCTTCCTGGGTACTAGAATCCAAAATTTCACCAGGTGAAGTAGAAGATGAGGATGAAGAAACAGGCGAAGAAGGGGAGAGGTCCACCTTTGAATCAACATGGCATTGCTCAGGCGGAGGAGTGGATGGTATAGTAGCCGGAAGACTTGAGACTACAGAAGTTGAAAACAACCAAACAGGCAACCCAACAGTTAACCTAGGGAGGGATAGTGTGGCCATATAAGGAGCACCAATATTTCCTAAAGCAGGAAAAGGACTAGGACTCCCTTCAAAGGGGACTCCTTGATTGGAAAACTTCAAAAAAGTTGCCATCGGAAACGACCTTGAAATAAAACACTAAGGATAAAAATTCTAACCAGGAATATTTCGTGGGCAATTAATTTTTAAGACACTGAAACCAGACTCTGTTGTTTCATATTTTAAGAGTCGAGAAACAAGCAAAATGTGACTCTATCGCTTTCAGGTTGGACACGATCTTGAAAGGACAAGAGCTCGATGATCTTTTCAGTTAAAAGAGTCAGTAAAGATCAAAGTGACTGCTCTGGTAATCTAGTTAAATGGGTGTACCAGATATCCGTGAATTGCCATATACACCTTGGTAAAAATGAAAGATAAATCAAGCAAGGACTTAACGTACGTGCAGGTAATCTCCCCGAATGCTGTGTCTGGTGTATCACGGGTAAAAGGCGGCAGACTCGGCTTCCTATGGATAAAGGATTTGCAACCTAATGGGGTCTCCCTTTATATACGCAACGGTACGGGGAGCACAAGTCCATACTTGCGCTGTCTAAAGCCAGATGGCGAACGACAGCTACTAGGTTTAACGACGCCGGAACACGTCACTAGCCTAGACCTCTAAATGTTTCGTTAGGTTTCAATGTTTCCTTAGGTTAATTGAATAAATTTTATGGTTGATCTTCAATTATGTTTCAATTTCAAGGCCCTATCGAATGTTGGATCTCATAAAACCTCTAAATGCAAACTACATGCCACAAAATGTCATTTTGTTCAATGAAGATCTATCTACAGGAGAGTTGAGAGCTTTCAAATGACAACAAAACGAACACACAAAAACATCCACTATTGTTTCCAAATGCACGCTAATGAAACTAGAAAACTTTTCCCTAGGATTATATAATGCTAGTAATGCGAAAAATTTCTCAATTTCCGCTATGCAAATTAAAATGCAAAAGACTTGTTTTTGTATTTTTTCAATATATTAGAGCAAATGCACTAAATGAATGAAAAAACTAATGAAAACATCAATTTGAGAACGATAAAGAGAGAGCTGAAGCAAATCAAGTTCACTAAACTCAAACAAGTACAATCAAGACTCAAACTGATGATGAAATCCCTCAAATCGAAGAAGAATCTCGAAAGAGACTCAAACAAACCGTGTGATCTAGGCTTGGAGTAACACAAAGCGAGATTGAATGAAAGAGAAGGCAATCACTCAATAAACACGATGATTCAATGGGACTGAACAAGACAAATGCAGAGAAGCATAAAAAAAATTGACCGGGCAAGCAAGGACCCAAAACTCCCACGGGAGGCTCAGCACACTGAAGCACCTAGAAGCCCTAGGGCTAGAATGCAAAACTGATAGTAAAGGGAAAAAAACCAAAGGACAAGGGCCAAAAACAATAAAAAATGACTTCAAGGCACTCAATCAATCAGAACAATGACACCAGGACCAAAACTCAAGCTCAGAGAACCCAAAAGCAAGCAAACCCTAACACCAAGCAGAGTTGGTGCACCTGTTTGGCTGTAATTTGTGCCAAAAAGGCATTGGTGCGGGGGCGTAACTAGCAACAAGCGCCAGCTGGCGCGACTGTCAGGGGAAAAACCGCGCCAATCGAGTTTACCCTAGAAAAATGATGAAAATGGACAAACAGAGACTGGATCTGGTCTTCTGGGGGTTGAACAGGGGTTTAGCTCCAAGGAAGGTGAACCAGAAAAGCAAATAAATAAATCAAAAGCCAAAAAACAACCCAAAGGAGGAAGGACTAACTCCCACTGAATCCCCAGTGGAGTCGCCAAATTGTTGAGGAGGTAAATCCCCTCTGCGGACAGAGGCGATCCCACTAGCCCTAGATTGGGTCTAGCAACAATCGAATCACGCAATGATGTTGGTTCCTAGTTACAAGAAAGAAAAAGACCGCGATAAGTAGCCTACCTCGAATCCCACGCTGCTGTTGTCGATGAAGAAGCGGTGCTCCTTGTCCCTAGCTTGACAGATCACAATCCTTTCGTTCGTCACATCCGGACACCTGTACACACACAGAGAAACAATGACATACAACGTAATACTTAAAGCATGTAACTATATATCAGTGAGAGAAGATATAATTCGTTGCATTACATAAAAGAGTAAACACAAGAATGGAACCAAAATTAGAGTCGCTTATATTATAAATGACAAAAGGGAGATTACAACCAAATGCTCTGACGCTATTATCTTCCTTCGGCGGGGCTTGCAGCGGAGCGCGTCTCAACAAAGCCTGTCGAAAATCTGGATGAAGCTCTCTCTCTTACGGGGTTCTCTCCGGCTCTCCTCTCAATAATTGCCCAGCTATAGTTTCCTTCCTACAAGTTCAGCTAGCTAGCAAATGGAGAGGGTAAGCTTTTATAGATGGAGGAAGGGAAGTTGGGATCCCTATAATCATGGGATAGGTCCTATCTCTTAGGAAGGTTCCATGAGAGGTGGAAAACCACTTCTTATACATGGAGATCCAGAGCCAAACCACTCAACTTCTTTTGATGATTCATTCTGGAGTTTGTTACAATCAAACTTCCGCCATTTATTTTTAAAAAACATTCCTTAATAGGCTTGGCGCGAGTGAGACATAGGGACAGAGCGCCAACTGGCGCGCCCTCTAGTGTGCATTTTCCCCATTGGCACGGGGGATGAACTGACTACCCGCGCCAATGTCAAAACATGGATTTTTAGGGATTTCCAGAGGAATTGTTCTTCAGGAGAATTCTTGTCCTTATGCAGAAGGATACGATTAAGGTGTTTTTAGGACATTTTACTGTTCACAGGTCACGGGAATAGTCCTCTAATGTAAGGGACGAGGGATTGCAGGGATGGTGACAAAATGCTATGTAATAGTAGGTTTCAGGTCCTGCATGAAGGAGATTCTAGTAGAAACAGTGGAGAAAAAGAGAAGAAAAAAGTCTCCAACAAGGAGACTGTTAAGAAGGATGAGATTTGTTATCTTAGTGAGAAAATGGTTGATTTTCAAAAGAAGAAGACAAATGAAAACCACACTAAGCTTGACTAAAACTTGGTTGAAAAAGAAAGGCTCTCAATGGAAAACAAAGATCAAAATAAGATTCTTCCAAATACTTGAAGAAAGATAGCATGAGTTTAAAGAATAAATTATTAAATTGAAAGCCCCATTAGAAGAGGCAAGGAGAGTAGAAGAGCTAATGAGCGGCCAGCTGAAGGAATGAAAGGAACAATGTGAGAGATTAGAAGTTGAGGTAGTTTTAGTAAAAAATGATATAGAAAAGAGTAGATATAGCTCAAAGGAAGCTACAATAGATAATGAAGCAAGACATGTAGCAGAAGATGGCAACATGATTAGCAAGGAAGAAATCAAGAACAAGAAGCAAAACCAACAACCAAGGAGTGAGTCAAATAAAGTGTCTTGTATAAGAAGGCCATCTACTTCTAGAGATGAATTTAGAAAGTCTTCAAGATTTCAAAGGATGAATAGAAACTCCTTTTCTCCCATAATGAATAATTTTGATTGTTATTGCTGCAATAATGTTGGACATGTTGCAGTTGGTTTTAGGAGCAGTCAAATCAAGGTTAATCAACAAAAGATGTAGCAGAAATGTAAGATCTCTCAAGAAAAAAATCACCAGCCATCGTCACCTACGTGAATACCATCTACCATCAGGTACACAAGTAATTTTTTATGGATTTTTTTATTCATGTAATGATTTCAACCATAAGGAAATTGATTTCAAGTATGATGTAAAGAAGAGTAGGAATGCAGTGTATGCAAAGGGAAAGTCATATGTGGATAATAGCAAAAGAAGACACAAGTCTTTTCCTTCCTTTCTTGGTCACATAAGATTCTATATATGTGACAATCTAGGCCACATGGCTAAAGATTGAATTTTTCTTAGTTTTTTAAATCAATCTAGCCAAATGGAGGAAGTCATTCAAAGAAAACTAAACAAGAAGCCAGAAGGAGATGCATAGATCAGAAGGAAACCCACCAAAGTTTGGAAAAAGAAGAAAGTTAAACAAATGACTTCAATGAAAAATTGAAGTCATCGTGGCCTTAAGGGGATTTGCTCAAGGAAATGAAGGCAATCATGAGAAAATAAGAATAAAGTCAATGCTTATATTAGAGAAATAATAAGGTGAAATTTGAAGAATGTGAACCTATTATTGATGGACATGACTTTATTCACAATGGGTAACATAGAGAATTCTGTAAAATTCCAAACAAAGCGATTGAGAATCTTAGGATTGACAATGACTCCTATTGTAGTCATGAAAAAATTATGCTCAGGAGTTTCGATACAACAAAGAGAAGCTCTAAAATTCTACACAAGTACACTTCAAATAAGGTGCTTTCGTTTGTTGAAGATGAAAACACTAATATAGGCACTACATATACAAAAATAGATAAAGATTATTTTCTAGATGAAATTGAGCAAATCCTCGATATAAAGATGCAAAGAGGAAAGCATATGCTCGGGGGGAGGAGTCTTTAGTGGCAGAAAGTTAGGGGGAGCCTTAGAGTATGGTTCATAAATTTTATGAGTAAGCATGTCCTTGGCACATTAGTACAAATAAATGAACTATGGGTTATTAAAAATAGGGCAGATATTTGGATGACACATTCTTGAATTCATTGTAACAGGACTTGAGGCAAAAAGTGTATTTGGAAGCACCTCAGAGGGAGAGTAGCCCCAAATAATGTTTTGAATAAATATCAGATATGTTAGAGTCTCCGTGATGAGATTTTGATGAAAATATTGGCCATGATTATAAATTAACAAGAATATTTCATGTGTATTAAAATGAGGGAATATTTGAAACAAACCTCTCCCCTCTCATCTACCCAACCTTAACCATCTTACCCGGGGTAAACATGAGATGAGGGGCAGTTATGACAAAATTCAACCTCTTAGGTGACCTTAAGGAAATGGATTTGACAAAATAGACCTTACTAACTTCCCGCAGGTGCCTTGAGACCCTCCAGGAGTAACCCAACCCCTCCAGGTGCCCTTCCCCTAAGCCAACTTATTTTTCCCTGAGCTAGAGCCCCAGATGCTTTCATGCTCTTCCTTTGCCTTCTTTCTCCAAATCCAAGGTATGCCACAATGCTCCAAGAGTGTTGCAATAAAACTCTAAGTGTGCAAGATTATGAGAGAGAGAGAGAGAGAGAGAGAGAGAGAGAGAGAATAGAATAGAATAGAGAGCTCCACCATAGAACTGTCAAAAGCTGTGAAGTCATCCTCAAAATACTTTTTATCATTGAGGCCTACAATTTCTTCATTTTTCTCTATTTTTCCTTCAATTTCCTGCTCGCGTGAAACCTGTGACCTTTCACCTTCCTTTTCTCCTATTTTCCATTATTTTCATAAATAAAATGTCAATTAATGCCTCTTTGCCTTTGTCATTTCCTTTGTTAATTTCCAAAGCCATTTATTAATCACAAGTGATCCCCATGACTATGTTTTTCCCCAACATTCAACTTGGAATACGTGTCCCATGACCTTGGTCTTATTTATCCTTTATTGACTTTATTACCTGGATTTTTAACTATGATTGTTACAAAGACCAATTAACTAAATTGAAACAAAATTAAAAGGAAATTAAGATAAGGATAAGGGGAGAAGCTTCTAGAGTGGGAAATAAAAAAATAAATAAAGTGTTTCTAGAAATTAGGAGAAGGATCCATGGATCCTTTCAAATGAGGGAGAGAAAATCATTTGATACATCTTGGAGTTGAGCATTTTTCTTATAAAGAGGCTTGGGAATGAGGTTCTCAAATTACAGTAAGCCCCAAGAAAAAAATCCATGGGTTTCCATTTCTTGTGAGTTGGACAAAAACCCAACCCACCATTGAGGAGATTTCACCCAAAAATCTCACGAAGCGTCAACGTCATATTGGAGATCAAATCTACAACAGATCTAACGATAAGAGTGAGGATCATATACATCCTTAATTCGTGGTACATTTCTAGTTATAGCTTAATGATCTCAGCTATTTTCCAGTTTGTATTGGCATGTAAAATATTAACCCATATTAATATAATAAAGCTGAAATTATTTCCATTCACCATGTTATTTGAGTTGTAGTATTTCGTTCATCTTTTGGTTTTTCATTTTACTAGCAATTTCTGTGAAATATTTATGATGTTGTTGGATGAATAATTTTTTTGGAGTTAAATTTCGATAAATTAGCTAAATATTCCATTTGGGATACTACAACTCATGGGTTTTACCCAAAATTTTCTTGTAGTTAAGTGTTTCTCAACCAATGGCATTCCAAGAGTCATACACTTCCATGACACCTCGTTGAGTTAACCTCATGCCTTCTTAGAGGCTCCGGATCAACCCAAGTTGTGGTACTACTCTGCGAAATCAAACACAACAACAACACGTTATATAAGAAAATGGATCCCAACAACATATCGAATTCACATATACATCAAACATTGCATCATTCTTAGTCAAACAACATATATTCATGATATTCATAACATATCAAATGATGGAAATCACACACAGTAATAGCTTATATGAGCACAACATACACTCATACAAGACCATGTAAATAAATTTGTAACTCAGGAACATCCAACAACTCTAGGGATCTGCATGTCCTTCACACCATGAGAATAATTATACAATCATGTCAATGCAAATATAAAGGAATACCTATTCCATCATTAATGGTGCATAATAGATTAGATGAAGCATGTTGGATAGCCACATACCTTCAAGTAATTAGCTTTGTATCTCATGCAACCAACAACAAGCACAAAGGCCCATGATTCCCACATCACCATGAGAACATAGCTCAAGAAATCATCATGGTCATATAGGGATATCAACATTTTTTTCATTGGAGCAAGTCTGCTCGCACAACATATAAGTTGGACCACTTAAGATACAACACGCAAGCATGGTTATAATAGGTAGTTTCATAATCTAATAATAACATTAGATGACTAAAAGTGCATAAAATAACAAACGAGTTTCTAGTTTCTTTAAGGCCACTAGGCATAGACACATCATACCTCCTGCAATGAATTAATAAGGCTGCAACCACATAGCTCAGGAAACTTATATTAACCCTAAATACGCTAGATAGTTGGTCAACCATGGCTATATAATAAATCAAACATTCTTACTTAAATATTATAGGAATACTCATTAGTCGTCCATGATACAAATATATACAATAATAAAAAAACTTATCTGATCAGTTTTCAAATGGATGGCAACTAGAGGAGGGACTTCAACTCTCCACCCAACCATAGGACAGTTTTGCAACAATCATTCTTATAGCTAACTACCCCCAAGCTAGATTCAGAGTCTAAGGAGGTAAGTGATCAGGGGTACTAACACCATTATTCAGTTAGATATGTATCCAAGAGGAGGATTCCACTTCTTAGGTGGTTTATTAACTACTCCCAAGCAATAAATCTCACAATGGAGTATCTCTAAGGAAAAAAATCACAAAACCCAACCAAGATTCAGGGATGGCTCTCTCATTCCAAGAACCAGATCTCACTCTAGAGGGTATTTTCTCAAACACAAGGAGGGCACTTAAGTGAATCAATACTTCCATGAGCTATCTTGGTTATATTAACACGAGTAGGATGATAGGGTATCACCAGAATATAGGGAGCAATGTCTGATTCTCACAACAAATTTTTTCTGCAACACATTCCCTATGAACGCTCTCACTTATATGCATAAGCTTTACTTTTCTCCATTGGGATTACTCAACCAATGACCCAACTTCAGTTTGTGTCATGACAAAAACTAAACAATCATCGGTTCTCCTTCTTCCTAATTGCTCCCCTCCCATATTAGGATGTTTCCTTTTTTTTTGCTAATAACGACCTTCCACCCCTTCCCTACTCCCCTTTCTTCATGTTGCTCTCTTGCGTATTTAATTCCTCAACCCTTCCCATAATATTAAGGATAGTATGGGAACATAATTTTCCATAGGATGTCCACACACAACTTCAATGTCTACGCCAGAAGATCATTTAATTTTCCAGGGAGTTGGGTAGGTAAATAAATGTAGGTTGTGTTTGGGTTTAAACATTGCATAAGCAATTCCTCTTCCTCAGTATCTGAATCCATGTCCAATCCATCTCCTTCATATATTACATTTTCCATATTATTACATAAATTAAAATTCACAAGGAAATTTACGAGAGGGGTAAAAAAAAGGTTGTTACACTATTTCAATGGATTGGAAGTGATATGTGATTCCTCCATGATGTCATTATGATTCTCTAGTCTTTTATTGCTGGATTTTTTGATATTGAGGATTTGTTTGCTTAATTTGTGGTTGATCATAGCTTTATGGAAGAATTTTCTATTCCTGCCACCTTATTTTAACCACCAAATGCAAGACTTTCGTTTCCATAATATATCTTCTAACTGTGATTGAATGAAATATTCTTGTTGACTTATATCATTGGAGTAGCCTTAAGAGATTTTGGATTGTTGTATTTCAATCATTTCCACTTCCAATCTAATTTTTTCCTCTAAAATATTGCAAAAATATGAAATCTTCCATTCTTTTAGGCGTTACTTCAGTAGCCCGAGTCCTTATTGAAAAGAAAACACGAGCATGTCCTGAATCCCAACAAATTCCTTCCACCATTTTTCCACATCTGTAAGGAATTTTGGATGCCTTAACCAAAATTATTCTAAATTGAAAGGCCTATTTTTGTGGCTATTAATCCAATCCAAAGTGAGGATGATAGGGCAGTAATCTAAGCCATGACAAGGGAGAATGGATGCTTCAAGCGAGATTCCATAAAAAACAATGATTTCGTAACTTGAAAATGATCAAGTTATCAAGCAATCTGTGAAGGGGCCCCTCGCTTGTTGTTCCAATTGAGGAGGCCATTGTGGTTGTAAAGGATAATGAGATTGGAAGCATTAATAAAATCAGTAAGCAATGAGCTTTCTTCCTCAAGTCTTCTAATTCCACCTTTATTTTCATGGAGATTTTTTATTCAGTTGAAGTCTCCTCCTAAAATCCAGAAGCTTTCCCCAACAATCTTGGAGACTTTATGGAGGTTGTAGATGAAGATCTTCTTGTCAATAGGGATGTTGGGCCCATATACATTTGAGAAGAAACTTGTTTTTGTTGAACCTATTGACTGAAAAATAACTATTATAGTTATTGGAAACGAGAAAGAGTCTCGTAGAGAGACTGATGAGCGATTCCATATGATAGTTGGTCCTCTAGATTCTCCATGAGAATCTTGAGCTATGTGGTCATTGTTTTCCAAATAGATTTTAAGAATTTTTGGAGGGATTCAAGGGGAACATGTTTTTTCCTGTAATAGTAGTATGTCTAGATTTTCCTATAATAACTTATTTTTAAGGAGGATTTTCTTTGATTCTCCATCGAGACCCCTTGCGTTCCATGATATGACTTTCATGGTGAGAATTTATAAGAGGGATGAAAGATTGAATTCATGGAAAAGACTCTTCCTATTTTTACCAAACATTCTCCCATATCTTCTAGTAATTAATTGTTGTTTTTCCTGCCTCTTTTTTTATATCCTTTGGAAGACTTAGTTCGTCTTTGGGAGTGTTTTTTTTACTCCATAAGAATAAAGAACAAAATCCTTGGAGGGGATGTTACCTGACTGTTGACCATGGAGTAATATTAGGTATTGGTTCTTAAGATAGGCTTGAGTAATAATTTGGAATTGCTCCTTTGGAATAGGCGTTTGATCTTTGTTTTTCCATTCTTCTACTATGTTTTGAAGATTAATGTTGTGTAACTCCACATACTTTCGGTATTTTGGATTTGAGGGCTCTAGTGCATCTTCCATTTTTATGTCTTATTTTGTGGCTTTACTAGCTGGATCTTGTTTTCCATGTTCCAATGACAAAGGCTCTTATTCATTCTTGTTTATTTTTGGTTGCTTTTATTCTCCACCGATTTCTTCATCTAGGATGTTTTGTAGTATTGTATATCTATTTTTTTTTCTTGCTGGTTGTTGAAACTAGATGCCAGGGGAGTTTCTTCGTTATTTTCCTTTTGTTGGTTATTCAGGTAAAAAAAAGCTTGATCCCTAATTTTATTCGCTAGGGTGGTTTGTTGAAGTTTATTAATTGGGCAGTCTCTGAATAGGTGGTTGTACTCATAATATTTGCATCATCGAAATGGGATTTGATCATAGTCGATTGCTTGTTCCCATATTTCATCTTCGCTGCTTAGTTGATTGTTAACTAGAATGGGGTTTGATATATAAAGATAATCACAGAGGCACACATATGAGGTACTGTAACGACCTTTCTTGGTCTTGCATGATATCCTAACAAAGTGTCTAATGATATTTCCAATGATTTCTAACATTTCTGGATCCCAAAATTCCCAAGGAAAGGAATACAAGTGAATCTAGACTAGAGCATAGGAGAAATATTCTTTATCCAGGTTAAGTATTTGAACCCGGGGCTTCATAAATAGGAAAACATAATTCATGAAGTAGGGGTTGTCTTGGAATATTTGGTATCTTTCTTTGATATTTTTGAATATGGCCACGAAAAATCCCTAAGAGTTTAATTTGAGATCTAGACCACCCTTTCGGGTCTAGTTCTTTTTTTATCTAGCTCAGAAGGGTCCCTTCTTAAACCCATGAATTTGCAAATAACCACATATGCCCACATGAATTATACTTTTTCACTAATATTCTTCGTTGTAATTTATAGCAAGGGTGCTTTTGATCTCTAACGGAAGCAGGGACCATTGGTCTTTAACATTTTCATTATCGAATAAGACGTATTTGTGATTGATTCAGTGTTGCTTGCAAGTAAGGAACACCTGTTTCTTGAGTCAAAGACCCTTCAGAATTGTTGAGATTACTTGGTATGTGTGTAGAGTTTTGATTGATCCAATTTGCTACTGCATTTCCACAGTAGCGGACGCTTCCCCCCCCCGCTACCCAATGGGGGCACCATTGGAAATCATATAGAGGGGGTCCTTTGAAACCTTAATTGTTGTTAAGAGTTTTTCAAAAAAACCTAGTAGAGCCTCTGAAACACATAGAATAGAAAAATAAATTTGATTTCTACATTTAGATAAGATTCCCTTTAGAATTTAGGAAAAATTTCACTAAGTCTTCAATTAAGGAGATCAAGGAGCAATTACCTTTTATGGAAATCGATCCCACATATCAGTGATGATCGCCATCCCAAACAAAAATAGGTCTATTTTGGGACATTGATAGTGCAGTTTATTTTATTGTTGACTGTGATAACTTCCAGGTATCAATAAGTGGTTAAGGAATCCCAAAGTTCAAGGAAAATCTTGGGAAGATTAAACTCCACCTTTCTTGCTCTCATTTCCAAAAATCAAATTAGATGTCATTAGACCCATATCTTGTTGTAATTTTATATACAATATTATATCTAAATTTATAGCCTAGCACATTAAACCCATCTTCGACGAGTTCATCTCTGACAAGAAATTTGGTTTCTTGCATGGCAAACAAATTCATGATACAATCTTTATTTCATAAGAGAGCCTCCACTCCATCAAATCACAATACCCAATCAGGGCCGGTCGCACTATCCACTTCCATATTTGCAAGTCTTGCTTGGTGCAAACCTCTTTTTCTTGAACTCTTGCATTTGGAAGAAGTAACAATATGGGACCCTTCTAAGCTAACATGAGGGGGTCACTTCTTCTCCATCATCTCCACATGAACGTCATTCATTACTGTCTCATTAT
This sequence comes from Pinus albicaulis, assembly GCA_034641835.2. Taxonomy (NCBI): domain Eukaryota; kingdom Viridiplantae; phylum Streptophyta; class Pinopsida; order Pinales; family Pinaceae; genus Pinus; species Pinus albicaulis. The sequence continues at coordinate 538,193,533 of CM076570.1, forward strand.
ATTATAATTTAGTAATGTATTTTGTGGGTCAAGGGGGAACTTTGATGGTTCTGTGGAGATGAAGAGGGTTGTGCATTAGTGCGGTTTTCCCCTATTTTATTGGTTTTTTCCTTGAAGTTGGTGCTTGCTTCACTAAATCCATCATATTTTGGCACTATTATTTCCTTCTCCTTTGACGTTCCAAATCAATTATCTCCACTTAAATTTGTGATATTCATGGAAAAATTGCCATATCATATATTTTCCAAATGCCTCGAAAATATGCCCTCAAGTTCAAATCCTTTAGTGGGTTGAGTTTTAGTTAAATTGAAATGCTTTATTATTTCAAATAATTCTACCATATGTGCATAATTCTTCACAATAACACCTCCATCGACAAATGGTAATGAAATAAATTGTTTCTTCTTTTCCTATTAAACAAAATTGAGTGGGAATGGTATTGTCTATAGACTTATGCAATAAAATACTTGCTAAAACAAACATGGGAAGAAACAACGGTTTGTCCTCATAACCATAAAGCATAATGTATGTATAAGTTTCATCTTCCATATTCACTCATCTTCCGCTAAGGATTGTTGAGCTTATGAAGATATACTTTGGGGGTCATTCCTTATGAGCATGTGTTATGTAGGTAAATCCTCTCTGCGGACAGAGACGATCCCTCTAGCCCTAGAGTGGGTCTAGTAACAAGGAATCATGCTAGAGTGTAGCTTCCTAGATATTTGAATGAAAAAGGACGCGATAAGATGGCCTACCCGTGGTCCAATGTTGTTGTCGGCAATTGTAGTGGTGATGAGAACTTCTCGCTCCTGATTTGGCAAGTCACAATCCCTTCACTTATCGTGCTTGGACACCTGCACAGAGATCAGAAAACGATAATCACATACCACATACTAATTTCATCCAAAAACTACTAGTCAGTCAGAGAAGACTAAGAATATTGCATTCAATAAAGACAAAATACAAGATGGGAACCAGACAATAGTCACTTATATTATTAGGTAGAAAGAAGAGATACAACCATGCTCTGATGTTGCGGTCTCCTCCAGCGGGGTTCGGGCGAAGCACGTCTCAAAGCTCGTCGGGGAATTTGGACGGGATAAGGGCCATCTCGATGGAGTTCCTTATTAATCTACCTTCTCAATAACTTAGTTATTCAGCTATAGTTCAGTTCTCCAAGTTCATCACTTCAGCTGTATAATTCTCTTTGTTCAGCTAGATTTCATAAAGGGAGAAGGCTTGTTTATATAGAGGAAAAGGAGGAGGTTGGGATCCCTACAAAGGTAGAAGGGAGGCCTATCCTTTAGGAGTGTTCCAAGGGATGTGGAAACTACTAACTAAAGGAGGAAGCCCGTGGTTGTTTCAGTTCAACCACTCCCAATGACTCATCCCCTAGGTGGTTGGAATGGAACCTCCGCCTCTATTTTTAAAAAACATTCCATAAATAGCTTAGCGCGGGTGCCTAACTGGCATAGAGGGCCAAGTGGCGCGGGCTCAATGTTAAATTTCCAGGTCGACGCGAGGATGTAAAGGGCTACTTGTGCCAAGGCAAAAATAGGGATTTTCACAGCTCTGCTTAGGGAAATGTCAATAAGAATAATGTTGCTTTCATCAAAAGGGATGTAAGGATGGTATTTGCAAAGCATGACACTGCGTATTGGTCACAGAAACGACCCTCCAATGTCCGAGTTGGGGATTGCAGGGACAGTGACAAAATGCTGTGTAACAGCTTGTGCCCGAATTCTCTGACAAATTGGTCCTAGATAGGGTGAAGGCAGAACAAAGCCTTGTGTCTCCATAGAACAGGGTACCATAATTGCACTAGTTCCTCTTCATAATTTATATTCCTTTTGTGGAGTAGGACATTAAATGAATTACTAAAAAAATGACCATTACTAGGTAGGCCATCCTAAAGAATCTACGGGTCTTTTGAAAATCAACCAATTGGAAGGAAATCTCATTGGAGAGATAACCTCCACCCAGTCAAAGATAACATCCTTTAAAAAAATAAAAGGACAGTATGAACCAAAATGACCAAGGCACATGTGTCAATTGGAGAATAAAGTTCTAGATGTTATTCATATTTCCACCCTAAGAATCTAGGAATGCATCAACCTCAAACAATTTGAGTTTCATATTCGGCTCTAATAGTAATGAGCGGTAATTGATCTTACTTTTGGATGATAATTTTAACTAAATTTTCTTTATTATTTACAATTTTCATATTTTTGTAGGTCCCGCCAAATGGTGATGTTTCTTAGCGTCCCAACATTAAATAGATGTATGCATTGTTTTCTCTACACTTCCTTTTACAAAGTTCATGATATTATTGAAATTTAATATATAAATTAAGATCTACACTATTAGATATTTATAATACAAACATGATCTATATCGAAATGAAACATGTTTATGATTTAATTTCTTCTTTCAAACCTTATCAATCACTTTATTATAAATTTTCTTTTTCAAGTAAACCATTTATGAAGTGCACTTTAATACATAATACATAGTCTAACACAAAATGTGATATATTTTTCATGAGTTTTAAGGGAACTGTAATAAAAATTGCTTAAAGAAGTTCCATGAGAAGCTAAATATTTAAGTGTCCATAACTACAAGTGCAAGATAGAAAGCCTTACCCCATTGAAGTTTTAAAAGTTTAGGAATCCATAAAAAAGATAAGCTTTATGCACATATTAACACAAACTCAAAACCAAGTTTGAAAGTGACAAATGTATTCAATGTTCTATACAAAGCAAAACTTTAGCATGGAAAACACACAAGAACATGGGTAGATGTAAGCTTTCCCCACGGGGGTTGTAATATTCAAATATGGAGTTGGCCCCTCTTACATAGCCCAAAACAAGCGTGGTATATTTCTCATCAACTACTAATGGTTGGGTGTAAATTTTCTTGTGTGTGTAATCAATTGCATGGATCATCTTCGGTAGGCGATAAACATTTCATCCTATTTTATGAATATGTAAAATGTTTTTTCATTATGTTATTCCTTGGTTGAGAATTGTAATTGATTGCAATAATTATTCATATGAATGCTTATTAAATGTATTTGGGGATTGACACCATGGTATGGCCATTCCCTGTATATCTGTAATTGTTGCATTCATTTTTTATTTGCATTATACATGCATTTATAATGTTGCTAATGTTCTATCCTAGTGTGGCTTCATTACGCCCCATCAAATGGGATTAGGAGGCTCAAACAAATTTTATGAGAGTTAAGAACTCATTAGAAAAGTTGGCTAAAGCATGACTAAGACATTACCTTTGTATTTTTAAACTTATTAATCATTCACACAAAGGACACATGGTAATGTCCTATTGGTGTGGTTTATAAAGGTGTATCCTTGAGGGGACCCTTATAACTTATGATGATTTGGGTTGCCAACCAATTCTCATATTCACAATTAGGGAAAATATTCGAAGAAATTACACGTCATATTAAAATGGAGCGGAGCCAACAAGAGTAAAGAATGTGACACTCTCACATTTATATAAGTTTCAAATCGACACATCATGAGGAGGGGCTCCTTTAAACACACATAGATGTTAACCCCTTGTTGATCATAAGATCACTAGTGGGGAAATGAATTGGGGATGCATGCATGAGAGAGTTAAGACCTCTAAAGGGTTGAAAGGAGGGGAATTCTAGAGTGTTGATATCACTAAGATCAATAGAAGGGAGAAGAGCATGAGATCTTGAATTAACCATTTTTAGTCATGTTAAAGGAGACACATGGAGCGTCTTTATTGGTGTAGGTTATAAAGTTTCACATTAGAATGGAGAGAATTTTATGACTCACAAATTTCATTCATTGATCATATTTTGATCCACAATTCAGAAGGAAACTATTGTGATGATGATTGAGACTTACCCTAGAGGAGTGGGCTCAACATTCAATTAGATGTTGCCACATGGTAGGCCCAAAAATGCACATTACAACCTCACAAAAAATTATTACTGTGAGAAAAGGAATTAAAGAGCAATAGGAAAGCTAGCTAGACTAACAAAGCCAATGCATGATGGATTTTACATGCAAGTCTTAGCAATGCACATAAAAGACAAAGATCGTATATGCCAACAACAATATTATACTGGTTCGAATACATAATAATGAACAAGGTCCATTCTCTCTACAAAAGTTTCATTTACTCTTGGGGACATAATGAAAGGATTATAAGAGAAAGCCATGGCAGTAATAAGCATGCAAAGTGAGACTTGGAGAGTAATCAACGTAGACAACTAAATACATTAATTTATACAAAACTAATAAACAAGAATTCTCATGAAGAAGTTTTATCTTTTATAATGCGCATTGCATTTAGAGAAATTATATATAATATAATATAACATAATACATTAAAATAAAATTAAAATTAAAATTTTTAATACAATTTATGAAAATAAAATATTAAAATGAAACCATAACAACCATAGATATATAAAATAGAAAAATAAACTATAACTTTATTTTAATTCGTTTTTTTTAACCATTTAAAACTTATTCCTTAATTAATACATCATAAGGGAGGTAATATAAGGAATCTAAAAAGAAACCATGAAAATAATAAACATGTAAAGTAAGACTTTACGAGTAATTAACATCAACAATTAAATCTATTACTTTATCGAAAACCATTAAACAAAATATTTCATTAGAAAATTTTATCATGTATAATATGCATTGCATTTAGAGAAATGATATAACTTATAAAATAATAATAATAAATTATAATAAAATAAAAATTAAACTTTATAATTTAATTTAGGAAAATAAAACATTCAAAAATAATAATAATAATAATAATAATAATAATAATAAATATATAAATGAGAAAAATAAACTAATACAACTTTATTTTATATCATAAATATTCATTATTTTTATTTATTTATTTATTTAGTTTTCTACACTAACACATTTACACCAATGAACTATAAAATAAAAAATAAAAAAATCTTACCTCCAAGTTTAAGGAGAAGCTGTGGGAGGATCAAGAGCTGGAGGGTAAAACGAAGCTAAGATACTATAAGGAAGTGATCAACTCCACCCTTGATAATCAGAATTATCTCTCTGTGTTGTCTAGCAATAAGAAAAAAATGAGCATTGCTAAGATAAGAACTAATTCCCATGATTCGGAGTGAGACCGGAAGGTGGTCTATTCCCAAGATCCCTTGGAACGTTAGGATTTGTTAGATTTGTGATTCTAAGCAGGTGGAAGATGAAAAACATTTCCTTTTAAATTGTCCGACTCTTACTCACATTCACTCTCAATTCCCTACCATTTCCCTACAATCTGCCATATTTCCAATCTTCTTGACCTATTAAACCAACCCACTAATAGCGATCCCAGAGCACTTATTTCCCTTCTCTTTGACCGTAGAAACAAGATTTTGAAGAATCAAACTTAGATTCTTTCTCCTCTCTTAAGGTCTGATAGACCGCATTGATCTTAACGAACGGTAACCACCATCATCATCATCATTCACCATTAATTTAAAATTTTATTAACATTAATTAGTTCCTATTTAATTCTTTTTTAAAATTAATTTAATAAACAATTAATTTCGATCTAAAAATAAATTTTATTTTTAAATTTAAAATTACTATAATATTTTTCAAATAAAATATTTAATGATGCAGGGATTCTGGGTTAAATCAGATCCCCGCATATAAAACAGTGAATCCTTCCTCCATTTCATAAACACTCAAACAGTCGCATAAAAATGCCATTAACTTCAACGTCAAATATACAAATAAAAAAAGAGCTATACAAATAAAATGCAGATATATAATAACAGAAGAAATCCTCGACCAAATATTACAATGGAGAGCTTCTCTCAGCTCTTGGCCCTTTACAAAAGCACTCAAACTATTTCACACTCACTCTTAATTCCTCACTTCTCACCTCTCTTCCTTGTTTTCTTCTTTACACAACTCTCCTATTTATACACAAATGTGGATTTACTCCATTCCAAAAATCTCTCCACATAAATCTCAACTAAATCTAAATTAGATTCATTCTAGGTGTGGACTCAACAAAGTCCCGTACATAGAATTCCTACTCCCTAAATTTGCTACCTAATTCTATTTCACTCATATCCTTTTAATTTTTAAAAGAATATATACAATAATCTTCACATTTTCTCTTAATTTATTAAAATAAACAATTTAATTAATAAAATAATTAAAATGTCTCACCCCCCTTATTACATAATTAAATAATGAAAATTGAGTTTGATGCCCCTGCATCGGACTCCCAAGGCTGAAATTAACCATGATCGCCTGATCATGTGTTTTGGATCTTTGTCTTCTTGGATCCCATATCTTGTGTTGCAATCCTCCATTTGTTGCTGCTTTTGTTTGTTATTTTTCTCCATGTCTCCACACTTTATGTTGCATTGCCCCACTGGCTATGCTTTCACAGTCTTTTGTTGTCTTCCTCTTGCCGCTTCTTCTTTGTTTTACTACCGCTGTCTGCTTTTGGGATACTTTCATCATTATCCTTCTTATCAGTCTAATATCTCTGTCCAATAGATCTTCTCCAGCATCTGCAATAAAACCTGTACTCACAAAACAATTATTAAAATAAAAAACATAAGGCCTCAGTGCCTCTTTCTCCTCTGGCAACATTTCAGTATGCTGCTAGGAAATTTCTTCTTCCATTAGCACACCAGTATGCTGATTTAAATCCTCCATGAGACTATCAGCTAGTCCCTCCTCCATATCATCTGTTTCAAGAATGTCTCCTTGTTCTTTGTCTTTCAGCAACTCACCCTGAGTATAGATCCTTTGCTTTTCCAACTTTTGTCTTTGAAGATCTAACTTTCTATATAATTGAACAATCTCAATTGGAGTAGAACTTGGAAATTTTACACAACTTTCCATACCTTCATTTGCTGTTGACCAATCATCAGATGGCCCTTCTTCCTCTGCTTCAATATTCTGCTGAATATTTCCATGAGACCCCTATATCTTCATTTCTTTCTGAGATCTTACTATCTCAGCATCATTCTGAACAAATTCCAGATTCAACTTATCCTCCTTAACAAAATTCATAGTTTGTTCAACACCCTGTGATGTTCCTGCAATCACACACAAATCACTAGTCTTAAAAACATAAGACCTTGTGGTCTCACTTGATGCTTTAGTCAGCATCTCCCTTTGTTGCTCCGAATCCTTCATTTGATTTAGTTCCTCTGTAAATTTCTCTTCTGTCTCATCATTACTTTCAAAAAGTAATGGACCAATTTCTGGCTCACATATCAAATTTTCCTTTAAACTAAGTAACTCTTCCTTCAACTGAACATTCACTCTATGTTCCCACTTCACTTGCAATCTCTGCCATGTGACTTTCCTCTTCATACTCCATCCACATCTCTGGTCTACTTTACTTCTCCGTAACATTTCCATCAACAACTCAAGATGGAAATTTATCTTAGCTCTCTCTCTGTCAATTTGCTCTTAACACATTCTCATGCCATTTGACTTGGCATCTTCTTCCTCATTTCTTCTGCTGTGGTCTTCTTCATAACCTCTGCAATGACCTTCGGTAGTCATCTTTGTCTCTATCATCATGAGTTCCTCACTCATTCATCATGAGCTGTACTAAAGCCTCTGCAACAATAGTCTTCCCTGTTGCCACTTACCTCACCAATCCTCTCTCCGGACTTGGTCTTTTGGCAAACATTGGTTCTCTATTCTCTGGAACCTCTTGAGCATCCTCTCTGCTCCCTCTAGGCTTCAACTCACCTATAATTTTTAAGAACACAACTGTCCATTTTATCCAATCTCTGTTGAAATTCTTCAGGGTTCTACTCCACACTTTTCTTTCATTCAGAATCTATTACTAGTCTCTTTCATTAGTACTATTAAAGCTGTGATATTTTTTTGCTGAGATTTCCTTCAACTGTCTACAATCTGTATTCTGCAAATATCATCTTCAAAATCAGAGTTAAAATAAAACATATCAGCTCACCTTCAAGATCTCTGTGTGATCTTGTTCCATCTCTCACCTGCACTGTATCTCTGTGTGCTATCATCTTTCAGACTCAAAGTCCGATCTCCTTTTAATTTCTTCATCAAACATACATTCTCTGCAATTCTAAAAAAAAATGTAGGAAATAATGTAGGAAAATCCAAAACAACACAATTCCTACCTTCGAAGTATTGTAGTAAAATGTGCAGTTTTACCAAGGCCCAGACTTTTCTTCCTGATGAAATTAGTTTGCCTCTTGTCGGTCTAAATATGCCAGATTGCTACTATGTCAATCAACATAGAATGCCACTTATTTTCCAACACAAATTATATAAGTGACATAAAACAACATACCATTTATTCAACCCAAATGGTCTTTTAACATTCCGCTCTAAATGTATCATGAATAAATGAATACCCATTAAGTTTATTGAATGACATAAAATTTAATCGAATGCCATATGGGCTGCACCCATACCTCATACCTTGTCATCATTACAAACCATTGTATAAACCGTGTTGTAGTTATTTCAAGACTTCAACATTAACATTTGCAACTTCAATACTGTGAACCACAATACCACAATCGATCCTTCAACGATTGACGTTTGATGCCATATGCGGCATTTCCAGACTTTAACAATCGGTGTTTGATGCTGTATATGCATCATGACTTTAATAATGGTTCTTTGATGATGTATGTGATATTTCCAGCCTCCTAACCCTCGAACTCAATGTGGAAATGGCAATCTCGACTCCGGTGTATGATATCACAGGTGCTTCAACGCTCTACACGGTATCATCTCCAGTTTCAACGTGACCTCTATCAATGCATTCAATGCAAATTGTTGAATTGATTTCCTCTGCTAACAAATTGGTCGTGCCTCCGTTGGCCGCAAATGAGGCTCAACCAAATGTGCCACGATTCAACTCAACACCATATTGCTGGTCGAACAATGTATTTCTCAGAATACGCAGAGTCGAACTCTGTTGCTGGTCCACTGCTGTGCATTAGTATTAATTTCACAATCGGATTATCAGATCACCCGTACTTCTGTTAGACTACCTCCAAAGATCCTTCACAAATCCGATTGCTGGCTTGCGCATTCACAGTCTTCACTGCTTACGTTGACTCCACTCATACACTCACAATCTCTGCAAACATGAATCGCTAGCTCATACCACAGTGCCATCGAATTTCGTAGGTTTCTCTTGCTGTGGAGTCACAACCTTTCAAAAGAGTGCGGAATCCAGTTGTCTGCTGAATGCACTCTTCATAATTGTAACTACACAACCTTTACCATTGTACGAGAACGCTATTTGTCTCCTTCACTGCTAACGCAGAGAGGAATCTCTGGCGTTGGCTATGGTGCCTTCTCTGATGTGAATTCTTCCTGCATTCACAGTTGCACACACAGTATATGTATATACAAACTTGCATATTCAAAACAGGCATCTTACAAGCTCTGATACCAAATGATGCAGGGATTCTGGGTTAAATCAGATCCCCGCATATAAAATAGTGAATCCTTCCTCCATTTCATAAACACTCAAAAAGTCGCATAAAAATGCCATTAACTTCAATGTCAAATATACAAATCAAAAGAGTGCTTATACAAATAAAATGCAGATATATAATAACAGAAGAAATCCTCGGCCAAATATTACAATGGAGAGCTTCTCTCAGCTCTTGACCCTTTACAAAAGCGCTCAAACAATTTCACACTCTCTCTTAATTCCTCACTTCTCACCTCTCTTCCTTGTTTTCTTCTTTACACAACTCCCCTATTTATACACAAATATGGATTTACTCCATTCCAAAAATCTCTTCACATAAATTTCAACTAAATCTAAATTAGATTCATTCTAGGTGTGGACTCAACAAAGTCTCCTACATAGAATTCCTGCTCTCTAAATTTGCTACCTAATTCTATTTCACTCATATCCTTTTAATTATTAAAAGAAAATATACAAAAATCTTCACATTTTCTCTTAATTTATTAAAATAAACAATTTAATTAATAAAATAATTAAAATGTCTCACCCCTCTTATTACATAATTAAATAATGAAAATTGAACTTGATACTCATGCATCATTTAATCATTTCATTTCTCATTTTAATATTTTAATATTTTTATATAAATTTTTAAAATTAATATTTTTTATAAATAAAAACAAATTATTTCTTTATTTTCAAAAAAAAATATAGTTTTAATAAATTTCACTTTATTATTTTTAAGTAAAATACTTTATAATTATTTTATTATTTTTAAATAAAATATTTTATAATTAATTTTTAGTTTGAATAATTTAATTTTTTATATAAATTTTTAAAATTAATTATTTTTTTATAAATTATTGAACACCTCAGTTTTAAAATTAAAAATTCTATATAAATATTGTAAATAATAAAATAAGAAAAAGTTGAAAGGCCAAAAGACATTGAGAAATAAAATCCAATAGTCTCTCCTTATATAATATATCCTATCTTAATGAAAAATGCAACAAATTTATTCGGAGTACTCCTCGCGTGAGCCAGCCTCCATTTTAGCACTCTGCGGAATGCATGCACCGTGAAGTTGTATTGAATGCCTCTGTATTCACATTCTTGTTCATCAATGAAATTCTGCGTTGAGTTTTTTTAACAATTGTGGGATTGAACGTACGCGGATTCGAACCTGAGCCCAAGTCTGGTGCGTGGCGAATGTTGCGTTCACTGATCCCTCATCTACATTTAACTGGTATGCTACTATGCTACATTCATACCCTTTGTTTTTTTTTAATGGTCGTCTGTTTTATGTGTCCAATGTGATTGGCAGACTGCGGTGTTGATTGTTGGTTTGGCACATATTCGATGACATGGTATTATGACATAAGTGCATGCGTTGATTTATGGAGTGGTATATTAAGAGCAGTTAACCATGGAAAAATAATAATAATAATAATAATAATAATAATTTGATTTGTGTTATATATGTAATGTGTAGCATTTATGGCCGAGTTCTTTTATTTAATGGTTATATGGTATGGAAGGTGGTGGTTATAAGTTGGAGGTTATTTTTTTTAGTTGGAGGCTATTTTTTTAAGATATTGTTAATCATTTTTATACAGTTCTCATTATGATGAAGGTACATTTCAGTCAAGTTTTTTATGGCATATTATATTTGGACAATTGAATTATGACAACTCTTTTGAAAAATGGTGTTAATGATTTGCTACAGTTCTTAGGAAACTTAAGCAATGTGATGTTTGTATCTTAAGAAAGCACATCAAACAATATTTTTATGATTCTCGTTCCAGAGTACATAGAAAACTTGAACTCATTCATTGTAGGTTTTAATCCTATACAGAAATTATTTACAAATGAATACTTAAAAACATAAAATAAACAATAGCGAGAGCATAAAACATAAAAAAAATATACATAAAGATTTTCCCGTGGATCCAAAACTGGGACTACCAGCTTGATTTTTCATTATATTCATTTTAGTGTTACAACACATATATATACATGTCGAAGCTGTTGAGATTTTCTGTTTTGCATAGAATAGGAAAAATCTCAGTAAGTGACAAAAATTAGGAAATTGTTGCTAGATTAACTCCAGTTTGTTGGGAGGGAGTTAATGCTAGCTAAATTTGAGTTGAGAGCTGTTAGATTCTCCTGCTATATAACAGATAGCCATACGGATGTTTTGGTGAGAGTGTGTGAGAATTGTAATCTCCTGTTTGAATTAATAAAGACTGCCAATGCCCTGTTGTGTGGACGTAGCCCAGGAGGTTTGGGTGAACCATGGTAAAACTCCTGTGTCTCTTATGTGATGTGTTTTTCTGCTGTGTGTTAATTGAATGTTTGCGCTGTGTTAAACTCCAACAATTGGTATCGGAGCGTTCTGTTGGAGTATGGCTGCGGAAGGCGCGTTTCAGTGATTGCTGCGTAGCATTGTGTTGAGACCTGCGTGGAGTCGTATGCCGTTTGTTGAACCATGTGCGTTGAGTGATGCTGCTGTTCTCTGCGTAGAGGCGTCGGCAGCATTAAACAGTGTGGTGAACTGCAGTGTTGATTGAAGGTGCCGTATTCAAATGCCAGATTGAAGGTGCTGCCGATCTGTGAAGAATCGTTGTTTTTTAAAGCGGTTTACTTAAAACGTTTTTCTGAAGCCGTCGGTTGAAAAAGGCCGAGAGCTGTTTCAAAGCATTAAAAGACTGTAGAGTTGATGCGTAGAGTTGCGGGGGCGATAGTCATCCATACGTTGCTGCGGAGGTGTCACCTGGATTGCTGGATCAATTGATTGCGGGTGGAGGTCTGCGTGGAGGTAAAACATTGTTGTGCGTTGAAATTTGACAACGCCGGTTTTTTAAAAATGCTGGTTTATGCCTTTTTTCGATGTTTGAAACGCCGCTGAATGCTCCAACGCTGCCGGCCATGAACGCTGAACTATTACGATAAGTTAAAACGTTTTTTATGCCATGGATTTTCTGAAAGTATTCAGAACTGAAGTTTTATAACGCTGTTTTTTGAACAAAACAAACAAGGTCGATCTGCAGTTTTTTATAAAGCCAGTTTGATACGCATTTGACAAAAAAAAAAAAAAGTCAATCTCCAAAAAAGTCAATTTCCTTTTTTTTTTTTATGAAGCTGGTGTGAAAAACCAAAGTCGATTTGTTGTTTATAATAATCGATATATATGAAGTGGTGACTTTATATAAAGTCATATGAAATGGTTAAATCGAAAATGAATCGATTTTGAAGTGGTGGCTTTATATGAAGTCATATGAAGTCATATGAAATGGTTGAATCGAGAATAAATCGATTTTGAAATGGTGGCATTTCACTAATGCCATAAATCAATTTGGATGGTAGTGTGTTTTATAAATCGATTTGAAATTTAACAATGTAATATGCCATTTAAAAAAAAGGGTCGATTTGTAATAATTACCATTGCATATGGTATGAAAGGGAAGAAGAGGTAAAGTTTTTTAAAAAAAAAAACATCGATTTATATAAATCGATTTGAGGGCTTTGTTTGAAATGAAAGGCATTTTTTTAAAGGCAAAGGTCCAAGGACAATTTTTTTTTTTAAAAAGGCAGTGAGAAGCACTTAAAGGAAGGCAAGGGCAATTTTTTTTTAAAAGGCATTTTTTAATTAAAAGGGCATTCTTTATTTGAAAATTGGTTCTGGAGATTACTGTGTTTTTTGCTGAAACAAGATGGCGAAAACTCAAAGTGTCCGTTTTGAGAACGATGTGCTTGGAGCCTTGTTGTCCGAGGCTGAGGAGACGAAGAAGAGGTCGAATGCAGACACCTCTACATCAGAGGTAATGATGGCCAGAGGTCGCTCGAGAGAGAGACACTCCGGGGGAAAGCATAGCGACTCTCGTTCAAAGTCTAAAGGAAAGAAGACAAAGGTGAAGTGCTGGCATTGTGGGAAATCGGGGCACTTGAAGAAAGATTGCTGGAAGCGACAGCAGCAAACTTCTAAAGCAGATTCTTCGACAGAGAAGAAGGAGGCAAATGCGACAGATACAGGTTCGGCATCTGGTTCAGGTATGAGCGACGAAGTATTGTCTGTTAATATGTCAAATCATGATCAACATTGGTTGTTAGATTCCGGTGCATCAAACCACATGTGTATTCATAGAGAATGGTTTAAGACGTATAGATCAGTTAATGATGGAGTCGTGTACATGGGTAATGATGTCACATCTAATATTGTTGGGATAGGAAGCATACAACTGCAAATGTTTGATGGCACAGCTAGAATATTAACTGATGTGAGACATGTTCCAGATTTAAGGAAAAATCTAATTTCACTGGGTGCACTTGACACAAATGGATATAAAACTGTAATTCAAGGTGGAGTTATGAAAATCTATAAAGGTATTTTACTAGTAATGAAAGCTAAGAAAGTAGGAAATCTGTTTCAGTTAGAAGGAAGAACAGGGTCAGTTCATGTGTCTACGGTGTCTGAACATGACAGTAGTTCCATTCGCCTATGGTATCAAAGGTTAGGCCATATGAGCGAAAGAGGGTTGAAAATTTTGGCTGATCGCAAGTTACTTCCTAATCTAAGGTCTGGAAAGTTAGATTTCTGTAAGCATTGCTTGTTTGGAAAACAAAGTAAACAAAAATTTAAAACAGGCAAACATACTAGTAAAGGGATACTTGATTATATTCATTCAGATGTTTGGGGTCCAGCCCCTAGAGCGTCATATGGTGGCTCGTCATATTTTGTGTCGTTCATTGATGACTTTTCTAGGAAAGTGTGGGTCTACATGTTGAAAAGGAAGTCTGATGTTTTTTCAGTTTTCAAGCAGTTTAGAGCATTGGTAGAAAACAGCACTGGTAGAACTATAAAATGTTTAAGAACTGACAATGGTGGTGAGTTTACTTCCAAGGAGTTTGACAGCTATTGCAAGGATGCAGAGATCGAGAGACATAAGACCACGGTTTATACTCCTCAGCAAAATGGAGTTGCTGAACGCATGAACATGACTCTTCTAGAGAGAGCAAGGAGTATGCTGAGTAACGCTGGTTTGCAGAAGGAGTTGTGGACGGAAGCGGTGGCAACAACTTGTTATGTGATAAACCGATCTCCATCGACGGCAATAGACTGCAAGATTCCGCAAGAGGTATGGAAAGGACACCCTTGTGACTATTCTAAACTCAGAGTGTTTGGTTGTGATGCATATGCTCTAGTGCCTAAACATCGGCGAACTAAGTTAGATCCAAAGTCTAAAAGGTATATCTTTGTTGGGTATGGTGTTGGAACAAAGGGATATAGATTGTGGGATCCTACTACCCGCAAAATCATCATCAACAGAGATGTAAAGTTTGATGAATCCTCTCTTGTACGGTTAGATGTAGATAGTAGATTGAAACAAGATGATGTATCTGATTTTCAGCACATTCAATTTGATAGCACTTCTAATGATAGTCATGATGACCATAGTTCAGATACTAGTAATGAACAGGTTTCAGAACATGAACAGGGTTCAGGTTTAGATCATGAACAGGTCTCAGATACTGGTCGGCAAGAAGTCCCTACAGGTGGTAGTCAGCTAATCGAGGAAGCACCAGAAACATCCTGAAGGAGGTCGACAAGAATCAAACGGCCACCGAGAAGGTATGATGATTATGTTACTTCAGTTGCATTTACTGCTAATGACAATGAACCTCTGTGCTATCAGGAAGCAATAGAAGGTTCGAATAGTGACAAGTGGAAAGCAGCCATGAAGGACAAAATGATGGCCTTGAGTAAGAACGGCACGTGGGATCTGGTTGAGCTTCCGAAAGATAGGAAAACTGTGGGGTGTAAATGGGTTTACAAGCTGAAACGGGGTGTGAAGGATACTGAGGACAGGTACAAAGCACGACTGGTTGCAAAAGGGTTTTCTCAGAAAGCAGGCATTGACTTTCATGAGATTTTTTTCACCAGTTGTTAAAATAGTTTCAATTCGAATTGTGTTAGCTTTAGTTGCTTTGTTTGATTTAGAATTACAGCAACTAGATGTTAAGACTGCTTTTCTACATGGAGATCTAGATGAGGAAATTTATATGGAACAACCGAAAGGGTTTGTTCAGCATCGCAATAAGAAATTTGTCTGCAGGCTCAAGAAGTCATTATATGGCCTGAAGCAGTCGCCTCGGCAGTGGTATAAGAAGTTTTATTCTTTCATGTTGAGTCAGAAATATGTTAGAAGTGAATATGATAATTGTGTGTATTTCAAGCAATTGAAAATGGCATGTTCATTATCTTAGTGTTGTATGTTGACGATATGCTTTTAGCAAGCAAAAGCATTGATGAAATCAACAGGTTGAAGACTCAGATGGCAAGGACATTCGATATGAAAGATCTAGGAGCAACAAGACAGATTTTGGGCATGGAGATTTTCAGAGACAGGAGTAATGGTAAGCTATGGCTATCACAACAGAAGTATGTTGAGAAGATACTTTTGAGGTTTGGTATGAATAATGTGAAGCCTGTGTCAGTCCCTTTCGCTTCCCATTTCAAGCTTTCTTCGGGTTTATGTCCTAATACAGATGAATAAAAGGATTATATGTCTCAAATTCCATATGCTAATGTAGTAGGATGTTTGATGTATGCGATGGTTTGTACTCGACCAGATATTTCACATGCAGTTGGGGTTGTCAGCAGGTACATGGAAAATCCGGGTAAAGAACACTGGTCAGCAGTGAAATGGGTGCTTCGGTACTTGAGAGACACAAGTAGTTATTGTATCACTTACAATAAGAGCAGTGAATATGTTTGTGGATATGTTGATTCTGATTTTGCAGGTGATTTGGATAAGAGAAGGTCAACTTCAGGGTACGTCTTTACTCTTGCAGGTGGAGCTATCAGCTGGATGTCAAAGCTACAGAACATTGTTGCGTTATCCACTACTAAAGCAGAATACATTGCTGCTTCTCATGCTTGCAAAGAAGCGATTTGGTTGAAAGGTTTGCTTCGTGAGTTTGGTAGGTTACAGGACAACATCAGGTTACTTTGTGATAGTCAAAGTGAAATACATTTGGCTAAGAATCCAGCCTATCATAGTAAATCAAAGCATATTCCAGTTAAGTACCATTTTGTAAGACAGGTTATCACTGAAAGGGGAGTCTCTCTTGAAAAGGTGCATACAAAGGAGAATTGTGCAGACATGTTCACGAAACCAGTTTTGTTGGAGAAGCTGCGTTGGTGTTTGGCTTCTCTTGGCTTGCAGAAGAGATAAAATAATAAAGGAACAGGGCATCAGGCTAATTGTTGTCAAGGTGGAGATTGTTGATATTTTCTGTTTTGAATAGAATAGGAAAAATCTCAGTAGGTGACAAAAATTAGGAAATTGTTGCTAGATTAACTCCAGTTTGTTGGGAGGGAGTTAATGCTAGCTAAATTTGAGTTGAGAGCTGTTAGATTCTCCTGCTATATAACAGATAGCCATACGGATGTTTTTGTGAGAGTGTGTGAGAATTGTAATCTCCTGTTTGAATTAATAAGATTGCCAATGCCCTGTTGTGTGGACGTAGCCCAGGAGGTTTGGGTGAACCACGGTAAAAACACTGTGTCTTTATGTGCTTGATTAAATCTGCTGTGTGTTAATTGTTTAATGGTTTCCGCTGTGATTATTCCAACAAAAATTCATATTCAATAATAAAATCCTAAGAAAAGAGAAAATTGAAATTGTGATAGTGCATCGCCTACCACTTAAGCAAAAAATTGAAATAAGGCACAATGGAAAAGCTAGAAGGCAATCCCAAAAAAAACATGGCCATTGAAATGATGAAGCGCAAGATGGAAAGGTTGTGGAATTTACCTAAATAGCTCATCGAATTTTAACTTGGGTGGATTTTCATGTTGAGTTTTCTTAGCATACTGTGTGGAGAAATCATCATTGCGCAGCTAAATATGATCGATATGACACTTTTTCATGCCACGTCAATGTGGATATTTTCATATGCGGCCTCCACTACATGGTCGAGACCTAATTAAACTCTTCACAAGACTCACATCCTTAAATCCTCCAAAGGTAATTTCATTATCACAGGTTGTAGATAATGTAGTTAGTTCAAATAATTTCAGTTAATATTTCTGTGATTTAACGTGGATTAGAGATAGTTCGAATCTTTGTATATCGAAATACATATGCATGCTTGAAAATTTCTTTGTCGTAGCATGAAAAGCGCAGAGAATCCTTTACAAACGATGATTCAACCATCTGCATCAATAATTAGGAATTGACCGCATGTCACAGGAAACATAATGCACTTTCATGCTATTTCACAAATCAAACTGTAAGCCTAAATCGCCATTACATTCTTCACATGTCTCCAGGAATTTTGTTTACGCAATGCGGAGGTGCAGAGAAGTACGATTAGCAATACCAACGCACCTCTGCACTCTGCTGCATTGTGTAAACAAAATGTCTGGCATCATAAATTGGGTAGGTCGCTGAAAATAATGAAGTTTAATAGAATAGTTGACACATTGCAAGGCCATTGTAATGTACTTGTCGTTGATCCATGTGACCATAGTGAGAACCCTCTTTTCATCATTTCTTCTCATTATCTCTGCTCTGTATTGCCATGTCCATTTCCTTTCACTCTCCTATGGAGGAATGGAATTATCCTAGCGAGTAAGTATGACTCGGTATTTGAAAAAGCTGTGGTCACTTTGGAATATGTCATTGAGTAGTGGGTGTAGGGTGCAATGAAGTGTAGAAAATTTAACAACGGGATTCAAATTGATATTGTAATGTATTAAAATAAAAAATTGAATCTTTTTACAATTTGTGGAAATAAAACATGTTCGCATAATCACATAAGAAGTAAGAAAAAGAAATAATCACACAACACAAGATTTATCTGGGGAAATCACATTGCCTAGAATTTCACTATATGTATATTGTATAATGTCAAGACCATGAAACAATACAATGTTTTTCTCTCACCCAGAAATTCTTGCACTCTTCCAACTGTCTCACTCGATCTATGAAAAATCAATCAACTACTTAACCAATTATCAGTTTCTACTCAACCTGCCTTGCTCACGCATTATTGAAAGAATTTTCGCCCTATTAAATAGGAAATTCCAAATAATTGATTGCACAATGCATCATATGCTTCCACATGACTCTATAACTGAACTGTACAATTTTCTAATTATGCAATTGATATTTATCATCCCTTTAACCTCGGTCTCAACTAGGCCTTCCTTAGAAATGACATGTAATAAATATTTATAGTGAATTATAGGTTAATTGATTCATCACTACTTGTGAATTAAATCAAATTTAATTCATTGGACCTCTCACTAACTCATCACTCAGTTAGAACTAGTTAAATTGATTTTATTAATTGAATTAGCTAATTACAACTCACAAATAACTATAAATCGTCCCCCCTAAATCTTGGGAAAATTTCACATGCATCCTGTCAAACCCTCAACTCGAATTTACTAAGCTAACTCATTCTTTCTGACTTAGTTAACTAATACAAGTTGTCATGAGATGAAATTACAATTTCTCTTCCAATTTAATTAAGGAAAAATTAAATTAGAATCCCCCTCTGGGTGCCATTTCAAAACTCCCTCTCTAAAAGAAAGAGATTATATGCTACCTCTATCTTGCCTCTGTGGAATTCAAATTTTCTTCTTTCCAACACCTTCGTTAATATGTCTACATCTTGCTCCTCCATGGGAATGTACTCTAATGACACAATTCACCTCTGAACACAAATTCTCAGATGGTGATGCCAGATATTAATATATGCTTGGACCTGTCATGGAAAAATGGATTAACCAAGAGTTTGATGCAACTCTGGTTATCACAATGTATCACCATTAGATCCATCTGTTGAGCAAACAAACCAACAAGGTCTTCCTCATCCAGATGGCCTCGCATGTTGCTTGACTGACTATCATGTACTCCGCCTCTGCTAAACTGAGTGCAACTGATCTCTATTTCTTGTTGTACCAAGAAATTTTTCTTGTTCCTATGTTGAAGATGCCTCCTGATGTCGTCTTCTTATTGGATCGACTCCCTACCCAATCTGAATCGGTGAAGACTTGAAGCATCACTCCCTCTATTCATTTGTACCATAATCCATACTTTGTATTGACTCTGAAATATCTCAACACATGCTTGTTTGTCTTCCAAAAGATCTTGGTAGGCTTAACCATACCTTGGCTTAGTTGGTTAGCTGCGTAGCATATGTTGGGTTGTGTGTTCAACAATTACATGAGTGAACCCACAAGTTGCCTATAAATAGTAGCATATAATACTTCGCCCAAAGTAGCATCCTCTTTCATCCATTTTCCTGCTAGAGGAGTCATTATGGGTTTTCTTCCCTCCATGTTGAATTTCCTCAGAATCTCCTTGGCATACTTTCCCTGAGATACAAATAGCTCCCCACCTCTTTTAAATATCTGCAATCCCAGGAAACGATGCAAGAGCCCCATGTCCTTCATCTCAATTCTCTTGCAAGATCCTCTTTGCAAGACTTGATGAGCTTCTCATCACATGCCAGTATCAAGTCATCGACATAAAGTACAATGATCAAAATATTACCATCAACTACAATATGATATAGGTTCGCATCTGCTTCACTCTTGGTGAAGCCCAACCCAGTGAAATAATTGTCAATCCTAATGTACCAAGCACGAGATGCTTGCTTCAACCCATATAGTGCTCTCTTGAGTCTGCACACATGCGACTCCCAATCTAAGGTCTCAAAACTTTTTGGTTGCTCAAGGTACACCTCTTCCTAAATAACTCCATTGAGAAACGTTGTCTTTACACCCATATGATGTATCTTCCATCCCATCTGCATTGAGAGTTCAAGAATGGATCTAATAGATGAGTACCTTGTGATTGGTGAAAAATTCTCATCATAGTCAATCCCCTCCACCCGAGAGAACCCTGTGGCCATAAATATGTCCTTGTGCTTCTACACACTCCCATCTGCTATCTGCTTCACCTTGGAGACCCACCTATATCCTACACCTGACTTCCCCACTAGTCTTGGGACAACTTCCTATGCATTGTTTCTTATAATGGGGTCATACTTCTCAACCATGGGTCAAACCCACACTAGTTTTTGCAATGCTTTCTCAAAAGAGGATGGTTCTATCTCAATACCTTCACTCATAAGAGCCATGTATCTAGTGTACCACTATGGGTACCTTCTCTGCATGCGTTGTGATGTGGGTGCTCCCACATTCTCTCTCGCATCCATCAACAATATATCAGCCTTCACTACAAGGAAAAGACTCTCTAGCGGAGGTTATAAAGGAGGTTTTTAGTGTTATAAAATTGACCAAAATTGTCAAAAAAACATTTGCTACAACATCTGTTTATGGTGACGGAGGTTTTGGCAAAGCTTTTAACGGAAGTTCAACACAACTAAAAAAAAAATGAGTGGCTGGAGGTTATTACGGATGTTTTTTTTCCATTGGTGTGCTACTTTGGATTTAACACACCAGTGTGTACATGTAGAATATGCCCCGAGGCGGTCAAAGGAGAATGCACCGGGTCGTTAACGTATAAAATCGCATCGGACATAGTGTTGGTGATACAACGCATGGGGCCATTCTAATTGGTCTTGGGATTTGTACGGTGCCCATAGATCGTATCAACGCACAAGTGCGTAGACTTATAGAAATGCACCGGTGCGCAGTATCACACAAATGCACTGAGATTTATAATTGGTATCAGTATTCGTGGGGTTCCCATAGGTCATACAAATGCACCAGTGCGTATAGACACATCAATGCCCCGGTGTGCAGTATCACACAAACGCACCGAGATTTATAATTGGTATCGGTATCCGTGCGGTGCCCATAGGTCATACAACGGTGTCGGTGCATATAGACACAAACGCACTGATTTGTCGTATCACACAAACACACTGATATTTTTAATTGTTTTTGGTATTTGTGCGATGCCCATAGGTCGCAAAAACGCACCAATGCGCGTTAGAATACAAACGCACCGGTGTACAGTAATTGACACGCATCGGTTTTCATTTTGTATTTTTTAAAAACATCGACCAGTGAGAGTGCAATTATTGCAATTGTTTTAAATTCATTATTCATCAAAATTCGACACATCTTATAACAATATTCATATTAATTAATTTTTTATTAATTCATTTGAATGTGATGTTTGGATTAATTTGTTATATCATATCATAATTATTGTGGTTTTTTAAAATTCATTATTCATCACATATATATCTTATAACACTATTCATATGAATTAAATTTTTATTAGTGCATTTGAGAACGACAATGGAGAACACAATAGAATAAATTAAAAAATATTTTATCATATATATATATGACAATCTTTGTCATACAAAATGGGACAATAATTAGTATCCCTTTGTCTTTCAATTGGAACACTATGCCCATTACATTAAACAAAATGTTTGATTTCAGAGACATATTTCAAAAAATACAACGCCTTGCTTTGATATCCAAACATAGTGATCATCATTCTTCGCTTGAACTGTTGTCACTACTAGAGCTACTTCCATGACTTGGGTTATTTTCAAGAATGTTTTGTTCACGGTGCTGATTATTTTCTTCTTCTTCACCTTCCATCTACAAACATAAAAATAAACAGTAATGAGTGTATATACATTGGTGAGAATAATAAAAATTGCAATATTAAATAATATACATCAATGTAAGCCCACGTGGTGTAGAACAGTCGGTGATGGGGTGCACTGTAAAGGCACTCCGTTCTGTAAGGTCACTGGTTCGAAACCCGTGGGTGGGATGGGAGGAGAAAAAATGGAAAGATTAGGATTAGTCTAAACAAGAAAAAAAAATATACATCAATGTAAATTGAAAAGAAATGATGCACCATTGCAACAATTGACTCATAAACTATACACATTATTTCAAAACCATGTAATATGTCATCTTTCAAGATTTCATCTGTTGGTGCAGTTCCACACTTTGTTTCCTGCAAGTTTTATACCCCATAAATCATATATTTAATATAAAATATGTTTTTGGTCTATTAATTGTAGACAAAGCTAAGTAAAACAAGATCGATATATGCTTACAAATTCCACAATTAATTTCTGATATGCCAACATATACTCACAACCTATATTTAACCCAATTTCAATCAATTCATTTGATGGTTCTTCTTTGTATGTTAGCACCTGTTTGAAGACATTCAATGATGATTTTTGTAAAACAACTTAAAAAATACAAAAATGAAATCTAGTTAAGTTGTTATAAGGAAGTAACAATTACTCACAAACGTAGATATCAACCCTTTTCTTCCTTGTTGTCCTGTTTTATGTGCTGAATGGGTTCTATTTTCTTTTTATTTCTGCAAGAAAATACTTGAAAATTAATATTTAATGCTAAATTGTTTATTTATTGTACCTAATGATCGAATAATTCAATGATTACATATTACATTTGAAGCACGTTGTTGTTGATATGGCTCCTCCTGCGATGCAATTTTGTCAATTTCTTTGACCATCTCCTTGTACACCTTTTTGGACATTCCTACTGGCATATTTCTGATATCAACTCGTTCATCTTTTGAGATTTTCATAATCTTCCTGAAAATGTAACATGAAAATTAACTATTTAATTTTTATATTGATATATGAAAAGTAAATATAACAAAAGTGATATTTATAAATAATTCTAGACAGACATTTAAAGGAATATTAATTTTTCATTCATTCTTTTTTGTTGTACGTTTTTGCTATTAAAAGTTGGACATGTCTCATTGACCAATTCTCTAGAAACTCTTCCTGTAGTTTAGATAAAATTTGGTTCTTGGAATCATTGGATTGTTTTTTGTATTGTAAGTGAAAAGAACATTTATACATTCATTCTACTAGATCCCTCAAACTTTTATAAAAGAATTCCCCCCTTTCGTTAACCTCTAGCACCACTCCAAATGAGCTAAGGAGCAATTCATTTTCATTTGCATGTTCTATTTTTCTTTTCTTTTCTTAGAACAACATTCCTTTTCTGAGTTGTTGGTCCCTGTAGAACATTAAACAGATGTGAATTAATAAACTATTTCACACATGTTATCCAAATGAAAATTAAAAAAATAAACTCATATTGGATTGATATAATTTTTTCATTCACCTGATTCATCCTTTTGAAAATTTTCTATCAAGCTTTTACGCTCTTCTGGTCCTAGATCAGAAATAATCTTATCGAGCTTCGTCATTTTGTGACTCTGCATGCTACACAGTAAATAATACATATTAGTTAAACTTATATATAGTTTAAAAATAATATTTTTTGTAAAAAATCTACAAAGAACTTGCATTTTTTGTTTTTCTTGATGTGTTATCAGTATTTTTGTTACTTGATCTCTTTTCAGTCATTTCTTTATCAATCTCAAATATGTACCATATCATTCATTGATATATTTATAAATAAATTGTCAACTTTTCAGGTAAAAAAAAATCTCAAGAAACCGGTGCTCCATTCATGGTGTACGCACCAACGTCAGTGCGTAGGGGTCTTAGAAATGCACCACAACAATAATATAATAGAATGTACAGTGCTCTATGTCAATAAGGAGCATTGGTGCGTTACATGTCAACCACCGCACCGATTAACCATGATAAAATAATAAAAATCGTCTAGTGTTAGTTTTTGTAGCATAAACTGGTGCCATATTTTACATATGGCACACTATTGAAAAAATTTTGTTTTTAAATTTTTTGTCACATTACTTTCGTGATGTGCTTGTACAATAAAGAGCACCGGTGTGCTAGGTTATGCTAGGCGCACCGATGAAAAAAAATCAGCTTTTTTTAAATTCACAGAAGAGTCGACATGGATTGGGATCCGACTATGCAAATCGTTCCATCGGTTGGATGTCTTAGGTCTATATTTAGCAATACAAACCCTATAAATATAAATTGAAAAGCCCTAATTATGAAATCATAGAAAGAGGGAAAAGAAAGGGCAGAAACAAAAAGAATGTAGGTTTTGTATTTTTTGAAAGTGTTTTTTTATTTTTATTTTAGCGAAACAGAACGTTCGCAGTGCACCATAATGAAATAGTGCACCGGCTACATATTTTACAAATACCGCACTGAGAAAAAATATTTTGTTTTTTAATTTTTTATCAAAGTAATTTCGCGGTGCGCTAGGATAATAGAGCGCACCAGGGCGCTCAGTTACGCGGGGCGCACCAATGGAAAAAAAAATATTTTTTTAAAATTTACACAAGGGCCGACATGGATTGGGATCCAACTATACAAGTCGTCTAGTGGGTTGGATGTCTTAAAATTATATTTAGCAATACAAACCCTATAAATATAAATTGAAAAGCCTTAATTATGAAATCATAGAAAGAGGGAGAAAAAATGGCAGAAACAAAAAGAATGTAGGGTTTGTTTCTAAAATGGATTTTTTTTGTGAAACAATATGTTCGCGGTGCGTCATAATGAAATAGCGCACCGATGCCATATGTTACATATGCGGCACTGATAAAAAAATATTTTATTTTTTTATATTTTTTATCATTGTACTTTTGCGGTGCGCTGGTATAACAAAGCACACTGGTACGCTATGTTCGCAAGACGCATCGAAGAAAAAAAATCTGTTTTTTTTAAATTCACACAAGGGGCCGACATGGATTGGGATCCGACTATGCGAGTTGTCTCGTGGGTTGGATGTCTTATGACTAGACAAACCCTATAAATCTAAATCGCAAAGCCCTAATTCTGAAATTACAGAAAGAGGGAGAAGAAATGACAAAAACAAAAAGAATCTAGGGTTTTTGTTTCTAAAAATGGATTTTTTTTTCTTTTTTCTTTTCTTCTGCTGAAAACTACAGAAAAAAAAGTAAAAAAAACAATAAACTTTGATTTTGTTCTTTTACTGCATAAAAAAAAAACTACAGAAAAAGTAAAAAAACAATAAACTTTGTTTTTTTTCTTTCACTGCATAAAAAAAAAACTACAAAAAAGTAAAAAAACAATAAACTTTATTCATGTCGTTTGAAATTCTATGCTACAGGGTTTGAATCACCAGAGGTTTGAATTCTGATTGTCTGAATACTTCTATTCGAACGTATTTCCCTGCTCCATAGTGCTCTCATGCTTTGTTTGCTCCAGGTATGTCTCCTGCAAGTCTCTGGCTAAAAGTTTTTGCAAAAATAGTGAAATGATGAAAAGTGTTTATTATTTAAAGAAATGTTTTATGAAAATAGATTTTCGAAAATATTTTTCCGTCCATTTTTCAATTTACCGCTTTTTTTCACTTAAAGAAAATAGAGTTGTGTTTTTTTATTTGCAGTTATTCATCACCGGTGCGTCCCTTAATCGAAACGCACTGGTGCATCTGGGTATAAAATGGAACCGGTGCACATTACCAAAAATGCACTGGTGCTGTGATCTGTACATTAGGCACCGAAATTACATTTAGGTGTGTGCACCAAAATTTGTTGTTTTTTTGCTCAAATGCAGGGAGAAAATATCATAATTATATCGAATGGACAATTCTTCAAAATCCAGCTTGTTCCATAATATTTCTCAAATTCTATCACGAAGTTCTCCCTATCCATATTGATACATAGTATTTACTTCATATTTTATTTATATTTTCACCATCTAATTGAATTTATGTTTTTTATCCATGCAGTCAATCATGCACAGCTTAATTAAATTTATAATGTAATAAATTTGCAGGTTCATGCAGATTCAACATCGAGTTCAGATGCACAAAATATTCAAACTGCTCCAAAACGTCGGAAGTTTTTATCAGACGTTGCATACTGCAAGGCGCATTTGGTAGATGAAAATGGACAACCTCTTCACCCTGCCAATTGTAACAATATTGCTTCTTCTAGCCACAATCCCGGGACAATAATGGTGATAATTATAATTATTTGGTATATATATTGATTAATATGTAATTATTTCAACGTCGAACCAATTTATAATCATGCAATACTGTCAACGTGGTTAGTAATTGATATCATATATTTTGTACTAATCATGTTCAAATATATATATTTTTTAAATTATTAGGATTCTTGTGATGATAAACAACCTACCTACCATCTTCCGTTGCACCCCACGACAATGTTAAATCGAGATAATACTGAATTAAGAGAAAAAATCAGAGAGGAACGATACCAAGAATGGTTGAATCAACCATCGATTCAATTCCCGCTACGTCCAGATTCACCAATTAGGAATGAATAAAACAATAGTAGTTCTTCACAAGCTGGAAATGGAGGCAATAAAATAGAGGTTGGTATGGATGATTACTTAAGAGATATGACTACCATGGAGACAATGTTGTTAGATGCATTCCAAAATGATGATCAACTAGGGGATGATGCTCATATATCACTGACACCTTTTTCGAAAGCCTTAAATTTGCTTCCACCACCCCTCTCTTTGGACATGGCGGTCACTGAAAGTCTACCCAATTGGGGACAATGATGTTACTGCACAACTTGAAAGCAAAGTTTGGCTTGTCGAATGCATGTTTCTCGGAACTTTTGAGGTAAGTTACCATAAAGTACTCCCTTATATAAATTTGAAATATAATCAGTACACTGCAATGAAAATTACAAATGGTAAATTTTATGAACGTTGATAATTATATTGACATTAATGTATACTTATTAATATATTTTTCCATGATCACCAACTACAGGCTATTCAAAGATAAGGTTCTTCTGAGTGATAATGTCTTGCCCAGTAGTTGCGAAGAGGCAAAGAAATTGTTGAAAATGTTGGATGTTGAGTACATATCATATCATACATGTCCAAATGATTGTATTCTATATAGAGGAGAATATGAAGACAAAGAAATGTGTCAGAAATGTGGGCATGATAGGTATGATAAATAAAAAAAGAAGGGTAAATCACATACTGGTCCTCCTTTTAAGATATTGAGGTACATGCCTATAATCTCAAGGATTCAAAGGCTCTTTCGTTGCAAAGAATTAGTTATGTTGCAGGGATGACATGCCTCACATAGAAGTGAGTTAGGAGTTATGCAAATCCCAACTGATTTAATAGCCATGAAGCATATAGAGGATACATGGCCCAAAAAATTCAAGGATGAAGTACGAATTCTACGACTCAGCATAGCCATGAATGGCATCAACCCATATTCTCTCTAGAACACCAACTATTATGTTTGGCCTGTAGTAGTGATCAATAACAATATCCCCCCATGGTTGTCTGTGAAGAATGAACATCTTATGTTGTCTTTCATAGTCCCTGGTAGAAGACAAGTGAAGAATATGGATGTCTACTTACAACCACTGGTAGATGAATTGAAGGAATTATGGGATGGGATAAATGTATACGATGTATCAAGATCCATCACAGTAGAGATGATTTTTACATTGTATGGCATATATTCTTACATGACACATGATTATCCAGGCTTAGGAGTTTGCTCTGGTAAATTACATGTTTAATTTATTGATTTGTTTATATACGTAACAATATTCTTTCACATATTAATTATTTAATTCGTTGTAATATTTGTTCTAATCTTCATGATATTATTTAATGTGCCATGCATATTAATTGATGTATACAAATATAATCTCGCAGGTCTTGTAACAAAAGGGTATTTTGGATGTAAATGTTGTGGACCTTCTCTGAAAGCTAGATGGTCCAAGGACCTACAAAAGACAGTGTATGATTTCTCCAGGGTATTCCTACTAGAAGAACACCCTTACAAAAGAGAAGCATCTGCTTTCAATGGTAAATGAGAGAGAAACCAAAGGTCTCCAATAATGACACCAGTTGAATGGCTTAGAGCATATGAGAGAGAGAAGGAGAAGGAGTTCATAGAAATGTTCGATTCAAATGGGGAGCCTATGTTCGATGATCCAGATTTCTTCGACACCTATGTTGAGAAATTTCCCATTGGGATGAAAAGGAAATCTATCTTTTATGACCTCCCATATTGGGAGCATCTTAAGATTACCCACTTATTAGATCCCATGCATATATTTAAAAAATTTTCATCTTCTTTATGGAGGCACATATCATCAAAAAAAAGTGACACATTGGCTGTTAGGAAAGATCTTATTACTTCAAAAACTAAAATAAACATTGGCCAAGACGATTAGAAAGTACGGGATTAGAGGCAGGCGTTGGTCCCTCTAATTCATGGTTTTTTAAAGAAGGTGATGTCCCATGGATTTAACAAAAAAATGATATTTCATTGACAAAGGAAGTTATAATGGGTGTGAGGGTGCCAACTTCATATGGGTCTCACTACGGCGCCGCTTCATCGTGGATGACCATTTGTTGGGGTTCAAATCGCATGACCATTTGAATCTTATAAGAGCATGTATAATGTCAAAATCATGATTTTATTATTTGTTATATTAATAAATTTTATCCCATGCGGGGATCATAAAACATAACTAATTTTGTATATTATTACACGTGTTTATAACTTTGCAGTGTCATTATTATTTGTTCGTGCGTGGGTGTGTGAAACATAAATTCCCTCAAGACCTAGGACGTGCCATATCTAAATTATCTACATTTGTACGTTGGATCATGTCAAAGGAGATTCATGTGGCTAGCATTTCACAGTGTCATCAAGAGATAGTTGAGATTGTTTGTATGTTTGAGAAGGAACTGCTGACGAGTTTCATGGACTTAAAAGTTCATCTTCTAATCCACTTAGTAGATGAGTTTGAATTAGTTGGCGTGGTTTCTTGTCATTGGATGTTCTTCTTAGAGAGGTACATGAAGAAATTGAAAGGTTTTGTTCGACAATGGGAAAAAATCGAGGGGTCTATGGAAGAGGGGTACATATCGTATGAGTCTTTCTATTATGCCAGTGAGTACATCAAGCAGATCGACAATAGACCAGGTGTGGTGATTTGGGACAATGAAAGGGATGAAGACAAAAGAGAAGGGGAGTTGCTCCAAATGAGTGGAAAAAAGTGCTTGATAAAGAGTAAGTGACATATAATTTTCAAATTTACAAAAATTAGTTAATATTCATGTTGAACTTCGATATAATGTATATTTTGATCTCTAAGTACTATATAATGTTGGTTTTTTTTCATCAGAAAATGAAGAAATTGAAGCAATCAATAAATTCGTTCATTACAATTCTGAAGTAACACAACCATGGTTCGCATCGTATGAACAAAAGAGGATGAAATGGGATAGTGACAAGAAAGGATTCAGACGATTGAATGGTAGAAGTGTGCCTTATCCTGATCATTTAAAATAAAATATGCCAAAAATATGCCCCAACAGTTGGGTTGCTGACCAAGTCAAAGAGAAATATGGTGCTACCGGTCATTACCCGCATGCTGAAGAGGATGTGCTAAATGTAGGGATTGGGTGCAACAACTCCGTAATAATATTTTTAATTTATATGTAAATTTGAAACTTATATTAAGACATCTACGTTTCATGTTTTAACTATTGGGTTATTATAAGACACAAGACACTATGATTTTTTAAACTTTTTTATAATAGGTGCATTTGTTTCTATCTATGTGGGCATATGGACACCTTTTTCGAACAGAAAATGCCGATGCTGGAAACATCACACAAGACTGTGGAGTGGAAGTCGAGTTTGATCAATCTAGTTGATCTAGCCACCGTGATCAAAACCTAGTACGAGGGACGTTAGGTTATGTCAGAAAGATACAAGAGATCATTGAAGTGGATTTATCTTCTTTCCAATGTGTTATTTTTAGGTGCAAGTGGTACACCTTTGATTGGAATAATGTAAAGGAAGATCGTGATAGTAGGATGATATGTATCAACTTTAGAAAGATGTGGGATGAAGCTAAGGAGCCCTATGTTTTCCCCAAACACTGCAATCAGGTGTTTTTTACCCAGATGTGTTGGATAGGGATTGGTGGTTCGTATTGACACATGACCCTATATCAAAACATATTTTTGAGAATAATAGTGTTATCATGCCATGCGAGCTGGAAGATAATGAGGGTGATCATGAGAACCGAGAGTGGTATGGTACATGTGTTATTTCATAAATATTTATACTTTTTAAGATGGGTTTTTTGAAACATTATAATATGTATTTTGAATTAATTGGTAATTTACATTGTGTTAATGTTAAAATCAATAATTCACTTGAAAATTTGCAATTATGTTGATCTCAAAAACAATGGCGTACTGTATAAATTAGTTCTTTTTTTTGGTATCTAAGATCATAATAAAATAATGATAATTATAAAGTACATGAATTTATTTACATGATTTTCTAAACTTTATTATGTTACAATAATTCATATTATTTTAGATTTATTAATTTACAATTATTTAAAATTTACAAATTTACAAATTTAAAGATACTAATAAATTCATTTCACATTAATATAATTAAAATTTTACAAATATTATATATACAATTACAATTAAAATTACAATTACAATTACAATTTTACAATTTCACATACAATTACAATTTTAGAATTTTACATACAATTAGAATTAAAAATATTACAATTTTACAATATTATGATAATTTAATATTAAATTAATTAATAAACATCACGTTCATGATAACCATCGTACAAACATCATATTTGACTAAAAAACACATTCAAAATCGCTAACATCATCGTGATCATGATCATCTAACAAAACACAATTAACATTGTATATTAATATCATCACAACACAAACATAAAATATACATCTCATGTCAAATAACTCATGTTATCACATACACATCTATCTGCAAGCTTCACATTAAATGAATATATATAACATGACCTAACAATATACACATCATGATGATCACCAATATGTAAATTAAGTACAACTACAACATGAACATAAAATACATTGACCATATATATATATATATAACTAAATAATGTTAAAAATATACAAATGTAATATAAATGTCATGGATCAGTTGGTGGTAGTACAACATCAATATCAGTACTACTAGAGGCCTGATCAATCAATGGTGCATCCTCGACAGTTGATGGTCCAGCCTGCTCATGATCATGAGTACGGATGGATGCTGCATGCTACTGACTGGACGTGGCCGATGGTCCAACCTCATCTCCATGATGATTGCTGCTAGATGCTAGTGGAGGCTCATGCTCATCTGGCGTGGCACGAGGTGATCTATCATGAGATGATGAGTCTCTACTCTCGGACTGTCCATCATGTGCTGCGGCTCGACCATGCCTATAACGTGCAATAGTCCTCCTCAGTCGCGTAACAACTGTCGTAACTCCTACGACATGCCGCATTAGGCTATACATGTCATGCGACATGCCTCTCCACATCTGTAATAGCCTATCATCAGCCTGTATGTCTCTATAATGAGTGGGCATGATGCTCACCTCAATATCAATGCACGGAGTTGGTCACGCAACTCCATCTTGTATCTAGCATCAAGTCGACCGCACCTAGCAAAAGGTGGTACCAGCTCACCAGCAGTAGCAGGTCTCTCTGCATCGACCTCTAGATGATCCTTGGCATCTAGCATGCCCTGATCGTCATCAAGATCCACACCTGGATCATGTGGTGGTGTCGGCATGTCGTCTCCATCAAAAGAGCCAATGTCTGCAAAATATATACAAGTACACAAAAATAATTAGACAATTTCATTACACAATTTAATAAAAACAATTTAAAGAACATGCTAGGATAAATTTAAATATATAAAACAGTAATATTACCTCTATCATCTGGAGGCTCATTAGCTGTGAAGAGGATGTTGACACACCCTCGCCAATCCAAACCCGCGTAAGGACAGGGGATCATAATGAAGGGATGCTCATCAACACTGGTTAGCAACTCCAGTGCATCAATCTATATCCTCGCTGGAAACAGAGCTTCGTCCCTCTTGGGCATCATCTGCCCCCACATGTGCATACATGCCTCAAACATCGACCTACGAGGCTGCTGAAGAAAAGTAAGCCTCTTCTCTAGAAACCTCTCAAAAAATAAAGAAAAAATCTCCGAAGCAAAAGGGAATTTCACCCCCCCTTGTGCATGAGCATGACATCTATCTAAGGCTATACAAAACTGCCACAAAAAAATGGCAGACCACATGATAAGTCGTGGCTCCTATACTAAAGAATCAACATAATATAGAAGTGAGCAACAAATGTGTTTCTCGTCAGTGGTGTTGTGCGAAATGGTCGAAATGATAAGTGAGAGACACTGCACCTCCTCACTACCAAATGCACCAATACGTAACTGAACTCCAACAACCCGAAACTCTACAGGAGACAGTACATTTGCTCCAATGTTTCTCTAGGAGTAAACTAACTGAATCCCTACTACACAGCCAACTGGAACCTCTGGGAACTAGGGAAAAATCCACCCCTCTCTTCGATAGCCCTGTAATGAAATATATATCCTCCTCAGTGGGCGTGTACCACTGGTTGATACCAACCTGGAAAGCCTGTTGCTTGGCATTCCACCTTCGGATAAGATGTCTCAAAAACAAATTATGGCCCTTTAGGGAAGTATCCTCCTCATAGAACTTTAGGAGGCCTACCTTCCTCACGAGCCTTGCATAGCTATTGTAATAGGATGAGGGTATGCATCTCTCTCCCTCTCTCGTGCCTCCCATAGGAAAATCATGATATACTGCTCCGCCTGTTGTTGTTTTTGTTCCCCCTCTTCTCTCCTTTCATGTCTCTGAATGATTGACATATTAAACACAAATTTTTTGTTAAATGAGACATGTATTTAGAAATATACAATTAATTTTTTTTTTTTGAAAAAAATAAAAAACATAGGGTGTGCCAAAAACACAGTTTCGCACCGGTCCCGGTGCGTCTTTCCATGGAGCGCACCGACGTAGATGCACCTAATAATATTCATTGCACCGGGGGCGGTGTTCCAGAAAAAATTTTAGTGCACCGTTGACTATGTACGGTGCTAGGAGGGTGGTGCGCCGAATAAACTCTATGCCCCAGGGCGTATAGTTAAGTTAGCGAAATGACCTCCTGCCATCATGATATAGTGAATGGTGCATTCTTTTACAAGCCAACACCGTTGATGTAGGCGAAATATAGAAAGCCATGCACTGAAAAAATAGCCATCTCAGAGCGGTTGTTTTGGTCAACGCATCGTGTCGCCGCTATTCCACTAGGTCAAGGGTGCGGCCGGGTAACTGATTGCACCACACTTTAAAAAATAAATTAAAATAACACGATGCACCTTTGTTACTACTCTAGAACCGGTGCATATACCGTTAGCATCGGTTTACCAGGTCGAACCATTGACCATGTCGAAATGCAGTATGCAGTGCGCTGACAACATTGCCCACCTCAAGGCGGATAATTCAGTCAATGCACCATGTTGTCACTATTCCACATTGTCAACGGTGTGGCCTGATAAACGACCGCACTCACTTTTAAAAAAAAATTAAAATAACACAATGCGCCTATCGGTACCACCCCGGAACCGGTGTGGATACCGTTAGCACCGGTTGCAGTGCGGCCTGTAAATTTACAGGTAGCACTGCAAACCGGTGCGAGCCAAACGGCTCGAGCGCACCGCGTGACAAAATATTTTTTTTTCTTTCAAATGGTTAATTTTAAGGCTATTTGAAATTATAATCTGCTAAAAGGATTAATTATGGAAAAATAAGAAAAACACCTGTACATTTGCCCATCGAGGAGACATATTGGTTGTAGAATTTGCAAAAGAAAATTTGTCCACCGTTTTGCAAAATTCAAGCTGGATATTGGTGGGAAATGCACAAAAACAGTGTGTGCAATGAGTGCAATGGGAGCACCAAAGTCAGGGTGGCTCAGACAAGGATAAATGCACTGGTGCTTGAGAGCTCTGTAGCATTGACAAAAGTGAAAACTGCAGTTTTTTGGTCGTAATTTTTTTCTTTTTTTATTTAACCCTGTTCCAGTGTGCGGGGGGCACTGGTACATTTTCTTCATTTCACACCAGGCGATTTTTGTTTTCGCGCGCTTTTTATGAGGCATCAGTGCGGATGTTTTATAAATCACTGGTGCACCACAGTAATACAACGCACTGGGGGGGTGTGTACGGAGCGCACGGTGTCCGGTGTGCCAATGTTTTGTGCGGTTTTTTGGTCGTAATTTTTTTTTTGTTTAACCTTGTTCCGATGTGCGGGGTTTTATGGGCACACCGGTGCGGACATTGTGTAAAGCACCAGTGTGCTATAGTAATAAAACGCACCAGGCGGGTGTGTACGAAGTGCACGGTATCCTGTGTGCCAATGTTTTGTGCAGTTTTTTTGCCGTAATTTTTTTTATTTAACCCTGTTCCGATGTGCGGGGTTTATGGGCACACTAGTGCGATTGCTTCATTCCACACTGGGTGGTTTCTGTTTTCACGCACTTTTTATGAGGCACCAGTGCGGAAGTGTTGTAAAGAACCGGTGCGCTACAGAAATACAACACACCAGGCGAGTGTGTACGGAGCACACGGTGTCTAGCGTGCTAATGTTTTGTGCGGTTTTTTGGCCATAATTTTTTATTATTTAATCCTATTCAGGTGCATGGGGTTTTAAGGGCGCACGAGTGCGTTTTCTTTATTCCGCACCGGGCGGTTTATGTTTTCGTGTGCTTTTTATGAGTCACCAGTGTGGAAGTGTTGAAAGGACCGGTGCACTACAGAAATACAACGCGTCGGGCGGGTGTGTACGGAGCACACGGTGTCTGGTGTGCCAATGTTTTGTGCACATCGGTGCTTTCTCATGTTGAATGCATCGGTGAATTTTACGGTGATAAGCACACCGAATGTAATACATCCGCAAAATACTATGCCCACCAACCTCCTCTAGTAACCTCCATTAGAAACGAATTCTGGGGTATTTTTAGAAGGGTTTCCTCAAAAACATCAATTAGAGGTTCTTTTGCTTGTAGTGCTTTGTGGTGTGCTTTCTTACATCCCTAGTGGATGGATCTGCGTGAGTGGTTTCTACCACTCTCTGTTCATCTGCTTATGGCTGCTTCATATCCTAAGTTACACTCTTTGGAGCCAAGAGCTCCTCAACTGCATGCAACTCAAGTTCCTTCTTGAGGGAAGTTCACATGGATTTCCCTTCATTAAATTTCACATCTCTTTTGACCACTGTCATCCTATGTGATGGAAATTACACCTGATAGTTATGAGGTGTATGAGTGTACCCCAAAAATATCCCCAACTCTGTTGTTGTCTCTAGATTTTTCCTGGCATCTTTGGTCACATGGTAATAAATAGATGAACCAAAAAGTTTAAAATATGACACATTCAGTCTCTTACCTGAAAAATCATCCTCTAGTGTACTCATCTGAAGTATCCGATGAGGACTTATGTGCTTCAAAAATAATTTTGTATTACATGCTTCTGCCCACGGATGCAAAGTTAGGCCCTGATCATGCAACATAGCTCGTGTTTCTCCCATAATCGTTCTATTATTCCTTTTTGAAACCCCATTCTCTTGTGGACTATGAGGTGCAATAAATTCTCTTTGAAAACCTTATAAGGCACATAAGTTCTTGAATTCATTAGAGATGTACTCTCCATCATTTTCGCTCCTCAGAACCTTCACCTTCTTCCCTGTATCTTTCTCTACAAGTTCCTTGAACTCACAAATCTTGGAGAACGTATGATATTTCTTATGCATGAAGAAAATGCAACACTTTCTTGAAAAATCATCAACACAAATAATATAATATATGTTCTTTGTTGTGGAAGCTTTCAATAAAGGTCCACACACGTCTAAGTGAACTCTCTCAAGGATCACCTTAGCTCGGATTTCCTTATCGTGAAAGGTGGCTTTGGTATACTTCCCCAATGTACACCCTTTGCATGTGTCTCTCTATGAAAGTGAACCTTTTGGAAGTCCTGTAGAAATTTGTTGCATGATCTTCAAATATTGTTTTAGATGGCCCAACCTCTTGTGTCATAACTCACTAATGTCTCAGTTCTCCACTTTCTCTGATTTAGAGCTTAGTGTTGCACAATATTCTACATCTAGTTGGTATAGTTTCTTTACTCAAACCCAAATATTTTTCACTTATCCCATGGATTTGTGATAAAAGAATGCCTTTCCTTTATTGAATATCACATCATAGCCACAATCTTCCAACCTAACAACAGAAACCAAATTATTCTTAAAACTAGGAACATACATGACATTTTTTAATGTGAGCGGATTAGTTGACTCCCTCTGAAAGGTAATTGTACCTACACCAGTAGTGTTATACCTCCCATCTTCACCCATCTCGATGTGCATCTAGAGATCCTTATCCTCCAATCTACTGAAGAATTATTTGTTTTCGGTCATATGGAATGAAGCTCCACTATCCAAGTACCACATAGAATCCATGTTAGGTCCATATATTACTAGTATAGTCCATTATTGTTATTAGTGTAACCCCCTTATTGTTATCGTTGTACCCCTGTAACCCCCATATTGTTATTATTTTGCCCTTACATTATTATTGTTAGGTCGGCTAGGATTACATTGTGGCCTCATGGACTCCTATATATAGAAAGGAATTTTTTTCATTTGTATCATCCAAGAATTTTTCATTTATGTAATGTATTGGAGTTTTCCCCCTCGAAGTGGCTGATTTATAAGGCATTGATATCTTTTTTCTTCTATTTTTGGAGCTGGTTTCATAACATTTGGTATCAGAGCTTTGGATTCTAGGGTTCCACTGCTCCAAACAGGTCATCATGTAATTTTTGCTATATATTTTTTTCTACGAAGGATCAGAAGCTGAAATTTTTACAGAGCGAAGCAGAAATCCTGAGGAACCTCATATAGAAATTTTAGATCTTGGTTCGCAATATTTTCGGAGATATGATCCGTGGAAGTTAGGGCTTTTTCATGCTCCCAAATTTCACCTAAAACAGGTCATCGTGGTATTTGCACTATACCTTTCTTTATACGAAGGTTCAGAAGCTGAAATTTTTACAAAGAGAAGCCGCAATCCTGAGGAACCTTCTATAAAAATTTCAGATCTTGGTTCGCAATATTTTTGGAGATATGATTTGTGGAAGTTAGGATTTATTCAGGCTCCCTAAATTCAACTAAAAGAGGTGACTGTGGTAAAATCGTTATAACTCTTTCTCTGAGCGTCGAATTGGAATTCTATAAAAAATGGCCACAAGTACACACACTGTAGTTTCCTTTTTATCAATTTCAGAGCCAAAGGAGGAAGAAATGACACGTGTCATGCCGTACAAGTTCTCTCTACTGAATTAGTCTATAATTAATTCATTATGGGATATTGGGCATAACTTTGCCTTGAAGAATCCAAATTAGGTCAGACCTGTGCCATTCGAAAGAAGATTTAGAGGGATACTACAAAAAAAAATTCAGATATTGAATATCCAAAATCATAGAGATAATTCAGTTTCAATATCGAGCTCCTCAAAAGTAAGAAAAAGGTGTGTATTTTTTTTCGAATTGCATAAGTCTTGTTTGAAAAATCAGTTTGAATCGATTCCAAGGGAAAATTGTAGAATAGATATCATTATTGGGTTCTAAAATTCCCCCTAAAAAAAATTAAACACCAACTAAGCCTTAAGAAATCTCTAATATGACTCATGAAGACGAAGAGCTGCAACATGACATGTCAAAATTACAAGAGCAAGTGCATCAAATTTTTCTCTCACAAAGAGCAACAAAAAATGAAATGGAAGTTTTGAAGAAAGGCCTAGAAGCTAAGGTGGATTGTTTGAAGAAAGTCGTGGAAGATAAGATGGATGGCATGTAATATAAGATCAATGAAAAAATGAAAGACAACATGGAAGACATGAAGAATGATCTAAAATCTGACATGGAAGGTTTGATGACAAGGTTAATACAAGAAACGATTTCTAATGGGGGAAAGATGGTAGAGGAAACTGATGATGAGAACAAAATAAATTTTAATCATGATTTCATAAACTCTAATGTTGGACTGAAGAACCACCATATTCCAAATATGGATATGAGGAAGTTTGATGGCAAGGATCCTGTAACATGGATACTATATATGGAGCAATATTTTGATCTCAATAATGTGAAAAACACAAAAAAGGTACGCATTACAACTTTACATTTAGAAAAAAATACATTTGTATGGTATCGATGGATTTTCTCAAAAAAAATGTCACTTGTTCAATTTTTATGGATGAAATGATAGCATATTATGAGGATACAAAGAGAAACACCTTCTTTAGCAAATTGATAAATCTCAAACAAAAGGGTTCAGTGGTGGAGCACATTGAGGACTTCCAAAAATTGAATATAAGGGTAACTGATATTTCAGAGGAACACAACACTAGTACTTTTGGGGGAAATTCCGACAATTGGTTCCGACGCTTTTGACCAAATGTCGGAAATTTCCCCAAATTTTTTCAATCCCGCCCGAAACCGTCGTTATACCGACGTTTATAGAAAAGTATCGCAATACCGACACTTAGACAAAGTGTCACAATTGCGACGTTTGGAGGAAGACGTCGCAATTGTGACACTATGCCCCAAAGCATCTCTATTGCGACGACTGCCTCCAAACGTTGCAAGTGCGACACAATGTCTAAGTGTCGCAATTGCGACGTTTGGAGGCATATGTCGCAATAGCGACACTTATATGCGTGCTATATAAAAATATGAAACTTATATGCGTGCTACATAAAAATGATTTTATTAAAAATACGAAACTTATATCCGTCGCAATAGCTACATTAACGTCTGATATCACGCGCGCATTCACCCTCCGCTCTTGCAGAACAACATTCGCCCTCAGCTCTTGCAGAACAACATTTTCCCTCAACATTCGCCCTCAGCTCTTGCAGAACAGTATTCGCCCTCAGCATTTGCCCTCAGCTCTTGCAGAACAACATTTTCCCTTAGCATTCGCCCTGAGCTCTTGGAGAACAACATTCACCCTCAGCATTCGCCCTGAGCTCTTGCAGAACAACATTTTCCCTCAGCATTCGCCCTGAACTCTTGCAAAACAACATTCGCCCTGCATTCGCCCTCAGCGTTCGCCCTCAGCTCTTGCAGAACAGCATTCGCCCTTAGCTCTTTCAAAATGGTAAGTTCTTACTGCAGGCCCTTCCTCCTATAGTAGGGTTGACTCTATTTGGGTTTTTTTGGTCAATTCCATTGGATTGTGTTAGGCTGTAGGGTTCTCTCTAGATTTCAAGAATCAAGATTCAATACCCTCTATTATCTTCATCACCCAATACAAGATTTAAATTTTCCCAAAGAAACACTTATTAATTTGGCAGCCATTATTTCTCCCTGCTTTAAAAACCCTACATTTAAATGAAAACAAGCATTGCATTTCAACTACAAAAATCTATTAGTGTTCAAATGTACATGTGTGCATCACTTGTGTAGGGTATTCCTTTTCCACTTTCACATTATCCAAGAATGTGTGCACTATAGTTCATATTTTTTGTGATTTAGATTATCTTGAAAAAGGAAAGGTAAATTATTTCCCATGGAAAAAGAAGGTTTTCCCTTTTTACTACTGGAAATGGTACAACAGAGTTCCATTTCTACCTGAAACTCCTATGAAACAGGAACCAAATAAAGGCCATGTCCTCAATGGACATCATTTGGCTTTGAAAATGGCCATTGCACCATGTTGTTCTTATATTACATCACGATAGTTTCTTAGGTCATTTCTTGTTTCTTGAGATGAAAAACAACCAAAGAAATTGTGAAGATCCTTTCAAGAAATAAATGACCATTTCTCAATCATATCTCAACTATTTTTTATTTTATTCAGTGGTTGCTTACTTTGAGAGAAATTTGACACTTTTATAAGGAATATAACATAAAAAACACAAAATGGGAAGGAATTGATGAGGTAGATGTCCTTTAGTTGTTGTCAATTAAGAATTGATAATACACGATGCATGTTCTGTACTACAAACTAGATTCCTTCCTGGAGTTAGGACATAGAGTATTGAATCAAAGTTGTAGTTTCTAACTTCTTGTATTGGTTCATCAATCTTGAAATTTAGACATTGCATGTCTTCATTGCTTCATGTTTGAATAATTTTCATCATATCGTACAATAGGAAATTAGGAATTATGATTATTATTACTTTATGGATCTATTAAGTTACTTTTAAGTTTGCATGGTTTAGTGTGAAATTATTCTAGTGTGCCCCTACGCCCAGGTGAAGGAATGCCAAGGACTTAGAACCCTAGTTTTTAAATGGTATTGTTTCTAACTATTTTTTAAAACATACAAATTACAATTAAATTTTAAAACTTAAGAGTTAAAACTTAAATGATTCAAATTAATTGGTATGCTATTTGGATGAATTGGTCTGGCATATTTAGAAATATCAAACCTCAGAAATAAACATGTCTATTTTTTAATGGTAAAGAAGTCTTAGACATTAAATTTACAGCTCTGTTATAGTAGATGTATAAAATTCTTCCTACAGGTTTATTGGCATGGGGTTGATCGAATGCAATCTGGACATACACAACCTAATTTCCAGGAGGGATTATTTGTTCACACCAAAGGTGTTGTAGCTACTATGACTATGACACAAAATTGGACAAATAGCATATCTATCATACTAGGCATGGCTTAGATAGAGTAGTTATTGGTGAAGAAATTTCTGCTGGCTTTGACTTTAAATGTAACAGAAATTTAATCTCTTAACTAGAGGTTTCCTGGATCTTAATTCTATGAATTTTTTTCATTGGGACTACTATGAAATATTATACAAAACAACAGTGGAAGTGAACAGTATTCCAATTGTAATGTTCTCTTATAATTAAATTTCCCAAGGGAGGACAAAGTAACCTATCCAACCCCATAGGCTATAGTCAATTATAAAGGGGGAAGTTAAAAAAAAAAAAAAAAAAAAGTTAAACCTTAAAACATACCTACCTATCCATGAATCATAAGTTCATAACTTACCCAGTGAAAGCGTAGACTTACCACAAACATCCATCCTCAAATTGCTATGGATGAGCCAGAGCCTCAAGATGAGAGTGATTCCTACTTGGAGAGCATGCTAAGTGAAGATCTAAGTGATGCTGATGACATGGATGTTGATGATATGGCTTGAGGAAGCCATTGCTCACTATTAGGCTTTAGCTATTTTTATTTTAGTATATCAAAATTTCCTAGTTCATGTTTACAATTTGCCATTTGGAGATGCCTTGAGGCAAATTTTGAATTTAGTATGACAATGGACATATATTTTGAAATTTTGAATCATGATTCTAATTTCTTATAAGTTATTAATATGTAAAATGAGCTCCAATTTGCACTTGATATCATATATGAATCATGATATTATCAAACTAGAAATTTAAAAATTTCAATGACAAATGTCACATGTGAATGTTGAAACTTGAATGTTGAATGATGTGCATGTTTAAATCTTTAAAGTTTAAAGTTTATAAATTATTAGTAATTTACAAATTACTATATTAGTGTCATTAAATTTATAATTTATAAAATATAGTATTATATATGATATATAAATTATAATATATATTAATATAAAAATACCCAGACGAACCCATGCACCCTATTTCAAAAAATGTCGTCCCTGTCCCCGAACTCACGTTTCCTGGCAACATAGTTTCAAACATTAAATATCAACAAAATAGTTTAAAGGATATTGAAAGGAAAAAGGTGATGGAAGATAGAAAGTGCCTTACTTAAATGCTCTAAGGATTTTTCAATAGTTGCTCCAAAAGCTTCACTTCAAGGCCCTTCAAGATCATCTCCAACAATGCTATACCATCAGCTTCAAAAATGTTGCTCCAAAAATGTCCTCAAGGTCTTCACAACAATTTTACTAGAAGTTGCTCCAACAATATATTCAATAAGGTCTTCATTTTCAACTCGTCTCTTGTGTGAGTGCCTTAATGTGCAATGACATGTTTCCAGGATTGAATTCAATGCAAGGCATATTTGAAACTCTAACTCTGTCTTCCGGTGTCTTATTAGAAATTATTTCAGTTTTCATTTTGTGTTTTCAAGTTTTTACATTTATAATTTTATTGCAATGTGGCAGACTGATCAGAGCAGTGCAGGAACAACCCCGAGACAGGATGATCGCGGAAAGAGGCCAGCGGAAGAACATGTAAAGTGCCATCATTGCTCTATCTTTAGGTATTTTAGTTATTTACATAATTGAAATAATATTAATTTTGTTCAAATATGCAGACACCTAGCCATGGTACGCCTGATGATTCCCTCTTTGAGGAAGATATTTCTTCATCCCTATCTCCAGTGTTCTTGTTGCGAAAAAAGGCACAAGATGCAAAGTCGGAATTTAATACTTTGATAGATGTGCCTCAAACACCTGAAACAGAAGAGAGGATAAAAAAACTTATGAGCCAGCTAGAAACATATCAGGTAATAATAAAAAGTCAAAAGGATATTTTTTTTGTTCTGCATGAGATGAATTATGATAGTTTTATTTTTAATTTTTACATTGACTAAACTAACAAAAATTTATTTTGTATGTAGCATTTTCTGGCACTTGCTGAACCCAGTGTTGGTGGTAGTGGGACAGAAGGGCAAGAGATTGCCCAGCAACCCTCTCGTACACCTTCTACTCCTTTAGGTGCCAGCCAAGAAAAACACCCTGCCCAAGCAGACACCCAGCCAACCGCTGAACGTGTTGGCAATGATGAGGTTGATATGGCCAACTACATTATTGTGTTTCCTAGAGCTACATGTGTCAGCTCCACAGGGACCATTAATGGAACGTTGTTGGTGAACGATGAAGGTGTCCCTATAAAGCACGTACAAATCCCAGGTAAATTTTAATATTTTAACTATTTCATGTACTTTATCTAAAACATATTTATCATGATTTTTATTTTTAAATTAATGATAATATCTTCTTCTTCTTTTTTCTGTGTAGGAAACAATGAGTTCTACAGGTTTTTGGAGAGCCATTCGTTGGTAATTTTTGGCCCAACCATATGCACAGGGTGGAATTCCTAGAATTCCAACCTGAAAAAAGAACTTCTAGATTATCTAGAAGCCCTTTTTGGGGTTGACACATTTGACAGAACATCGGTGGCTCGAGTACCTGGAAAATATTTGAAATATACCAGGGACACCTATAGGAAGAAATTGAAATTTAACCCTAGATACGAGCGTCCTCTCACAGTTCCAGAGAGTGAGTGGAGAGCACTCATCCATGACGGAAAATAGAAAAGGGAAAAGAAAGAAGGAAAAATGGCAACTGGACCCGCAAGGTAAATTACAACTTTAATTCAATAGCTTTAATTTTCTCTATGTCTAAAATAAAAGTGTGCTACATCATATCTAACTTCAATCTTTTGATGCTAGGTTTCTTGACACCTCAAAGGAAACCAAAGCTAGAATTGAAAAAAATGGCCATCACAAGCTAGGCCAGGGCGACTACTTGAAATTAGCTGCAAGAATTGTAATTAAGTAGCTAAACATCTTATAATTAATTGTATTTCCTTCCAACGTTTTTGTAATCCTATCAAATATGATTAAAAATAAACAATCATATGTAATGTAGGGTGATGACTTCGGAACAAAAACTACAGAGGAAGATAAAAATATCGCTTTCCATTTCGTCTATCAAGCCGTAGTTGAACGTCGCAGAAGCTTGGGGCAGGTCCCAAGATCTAGAATGCCTGATAAGGTAAAACATTAACCTTTCAATATGTTTGTTTTCGTCCATAAATTTAATTTCTAATAAATTTGTTTAAACTAGGGGAGCAGCACTACCGACGAGGCAAATAACCCAGTTTTAGAGCCAAATGTAGATGATCCTCACGTGCAACCTGATCATTGTAGTGGGGACTAGGCCGACAATGCTACTATCAGTGAGGGCCATGACAGTAATTAATTTCCACTTATAATTTTTTCTAATTATACCTTTA
The DNA here is from genome assembly GCA_034641835.2 of Pinus albicaulis. Taxonomy (NCBI): domain Eukaryota; kingdom Viridiplantae; phylum Streptophyta; class Pinopsida; order Pinales; family Pinaceae; genus Pinus; species Pinus albicaulis. The sequence goes on from CM076570.1 coordinate 538,237,877, forward strand.
TGGTTGTCCTTATAACGTTTTTTGTTTAAATGACAGAGAATGTTTCCCTTGAGGATCTTACCACCAGAGAGGAAGACAGGGCAACAGTCCCAACGACGACAACTGGTGCACCAGGTAAATAATCTCATGGAATTTTTTTTTATTAATATTACTGAACTAGTTCAATGATATTTAAAAACTGACAATTAAAATTTAATATTATCTATTTTTGTAGGCGATGCCCCATCATTGGATGAGACCAGACATTGTGACTACGAAACTAGGTCAATGACGACAACTAGTGCACCAGGTAAATAATCTCATTGCAATTTTTTTTATTAATATTACCGAACTAGTTCAATGATATTTAAAAACTGAAAATTAAAATTTAATATTATCTGTTTTTGTAGGCGATGCCCCGTCACTGGATGAGACCAGACATTGTGACTACGCAACTAGGTTAGTGGCGACAATTGGTGCACCAGGTAAATAATCTCATTGAAATTTTTTTTATTAATATTACCGAACTAGTTCAAAGATATTTAAAAAATGACAATTAAAATTTAATATTATCTGTTTGTGTAGGCGATGCCCCGTCACAGGATGAGACTAGACATCGTGACTACGCAACTAGGTTAGCAGTGCGGGTCGAAAGGCACGAAACAGGAGCAGAGCACGATGATATTGATGATGTAATTAGGAGATTTAGAAATAAGAAGAAGAAAAAGAAAATTTGATAATGTAAAATATTGTATTATTATAAGACAAACGTTACCATACTTGGAATGTTTTTTGCGTTATATAAAAAACTCATTTATCATACTATTTTTATGTCAAGCATTAATTGAAATGTTTCCTTGTGTACTTTTTGTTGAATTGTTTTTTTATTAGTTATTGAATATTTTTTTTTATGCTCATGAAAGTAAAAAATGAAATATAGATTGGGTATTGGGGAATTGAGAGTGATGTGAGGGGGGGGGGGAGGGGCCATAAGAGCTTCCACCTTCACGTGGTTGGCCCTGTTTAGTAGAGAATAATTTATTGGAGTGATTTAATCTTGGATCAAACCTCCCTCGATCCAGCGTAGCAACAAAAAAGTCATTGTTGACTTAGTTGCTACTCTTTCAGATCGTGGGAGGCTTGTTCCAAGTTCATGCGACTCCAATAAATTGTTCTTGAAATGAAGAGGAGCTTATTCAGATATGTTTTGACATTTTCAACATATGTTCTAACATTATCATAAGAATGCATCTTAGAGTAAAAATACTACATCAATTACTTGTATTTATTGTATAGATAATGATGGATTTTGATTGACTTGGCAGTGCAGGTACAATCCTCTTGCATCATGAACAATACAACTTGTCAACTAGGGTCATGTCCAGGATATTTTTGCTTGTGCGCTTGACCAGGTTCGTAATGTCACATTTTGTAAGTTCCTTTACAATTCATAATTCAATATTAAGCTTGTTCATGATTATTATCTAGGTTTTTTGTATGTGTTTTTTCATCTATTTGATTGTAAGCAACTTTTCATGTTTCCTGTTGTTCACTATGATTTCTCCCATTACCACTCCCAGGATGAATACGACTTTATTGTTACAAAGGTTACTTTATTGTTACTATGATTTCTCCATTTACGATTTCATAGGTTACATCATGTAAAGTTGTCAATCTCAGGTTGGTGATGAGCTTTAGTTCTCCATATTTGGGGCTTTTCTGATATTTTCTCCCTCACGTCATTCCTGCATCACCTCATTGTTTGAGAATGCCAATTTTCTACCACTTGTACAAATTTGCGCATGTCAATCTCTAAGTGGTGCCACATTTCACCTATTTTCAGTGAGAGTTTAGGGTTTCTCTAACATAGCTTTAGAAATTCGATTCAGTGCCTGCTTGAATATCATCACATAATACTCACGGTTTGGATTGATGAGCATGTTCTGAATGGTTGGTTGATTCATAAGAACCACCCATATAGTCATCTTGAGATATTTCAGAAGTTTTCTCGGGTTTCCTTTTTCATTGTTTCTAGTGGGTGGGATGGTGTGGGGTGATCCATCAATACTGGTGCTCTTGTGTAGGGAATTTGTTTTTGGGGATATAAAGGAGCATTTGATGTAGATATCCCATTGGATGCATTCATAGATGGGCACGAGAGGTCAAGAATTAAATTAAAAATATGCAACCTCTAGCATGGCAACCTGAAGGCTGCGAGAGAGACTGGTTAAAGATTGTTTTGTGCTGGCCTTAATATAGTCGTGATTTCTTTCTATTATCTTAATGCAAATATATAGTCCGGTCTCATTAAAATGAGGATTGTGGTTGTATTTCTCTTTGGTTGTTTCTCTCTTAATGCTCCAAAAGTTGCCAAAAGTTGCGATAGTTTAGTTTTCCTGTTACAAATTAAAAATGGTTTTTAGCAATGGGAGTCATGTTTTTTAAGGTTCATACTAATATGAAGATCTTGTAATTCTATATTCAGCATAAGAGAAGATGGCCTCTACTTTGGGCAGTATGAAAACAATTGCCACATCTACCTCATTGGGTAACAATGGAAAGGGGAAGAATTTGGGTGCAATGTTTGATAATTATGGCAGACAATTGTCTTCTCTTTCAGTTTTTTCACCCATTTCCTTTAATCGCTCAAGCAGAAGAGTGACTCTGAGATTACGAGACAGAGAGAAGGTAGTTAATACAAGAGCTATGGAAAAGGAGTTGTACTTCAACAAGGATGGCTCAGTGACAAAAAAATTGCAGATCAGAGAAAAAAATATGTTTAAAGGAAGGTCACCTGCACGTGAAACTTCAATGCGGTGGATCTTTCCTTGTCCTCTTATATTCAATTTTAATGTGTTATTTTAATTTTTCATGGAGGTTTGTTTTGGCATATGGTCTGGCATTCAATTGCACATTTACTGAAAGCATTGTCAATTTTTCTTGCAGGCGGTGTGAACAAACTTGCTGATCTTGTTGGAGTCACCCTTGGGGCGAAGGGCAAAATGTTGTCTTGGAGAGCAAGCATGGTTCTCCGAAAATAGTTAATTATGGTGTGACAGTAGCTAAGGAGGTAATTTGTAGATGTGTGCTATGGTTTTCTTTTTAACGTTGTATTAGTTCCCCCTCTTAAATGTCTTAGATTTGGTAGGCATAATTTGAAAACTCAAAGGTGAAAGGAAACATATTTGTTACCCAATGGTCTACTTGGCCTATGGACTAGCTACATTAGAGTAATGCATAAATATTTTCACAACAATAAAAGGAAAGGGTTATGGCTGGGTCAAATTTTATTGTTATTGACAGTGTAATGAAATGTATCTCAATGCTATGGTTTTGGCCTTTTTATTGGTTGAATTAGAGGACCCAGTTGAAAATATTGGGGCCAAGTTGGTAAGGCAAGCTGCGGAAAAGACAAATGATTTAGCCGGGGATGGAACCACAACATCTGTTGTTCTTGCACATGTTGGAATATTGAAAAATTCCAGAACAATGAATGGAGAATAAATCTCCCTTCCTCTAACACAAAGAAAATAAAAATTTCTTTGACAGGAGACAGAGTTTCAATACTTTGAAAACAAACTTCTATTCCCTTCAATAACTCAAAAAAAATCTATTACACTTCTTCCTCACTGAGAGGGATTACAAAATTATGACTGCTACAAAACGCAGTGCATAAAACCAACTCACTGTCTGTTCAAAACAAATATACTCTGTCTCTAAAACACTCTGTTGTGTTTTTCACTTTCACACTGTTGTGCATACACACTTAAAAATTTACACTCAGTCTTTCACTTTTTACACACTGTTGTGTAACAAAAAATTTACGTATTGTCTATAAAAAAAACTACCAAGATTTTTTGTCCTTTTTATTTTTATATGCCGTAACATATAAAACATATTATAATAAACCCTCTTTTAAAAAAAAAAAAATTAAAACTAAATTCTATGGCCCACCTTTCATTTCACATATGATATATATATAACATATGTTTAAAACATATGTATATATTAAAGAATACATAAAATTAAACTATCAAAACATTAAAGAACCCTTTCCGTCAGAATTCAAAATTCTGAATAGATTGAATTTCAAACCAAATTCGCGTTCCAAAATGGGATGTTGACGTCTGCCTAATTTGTAACGTGAATTCTCAATCCAATGTGCCTTATAAAAAATCCGGGTCCGGTTTTCAGGTTTTTAGATTCCCTTCAATTTCATGTGATCCAATATTAATGCTCCACGTGTCCTCCTTTTGAATTTACAAAACTGGGGGGTAAATTTCTGTTTGTTTAATTTTTGGTTGGTGAATTGCGTTAATGTTGGTTGTTGTGTTTAAATACAATCCTGTACAGAAATATGGCTGTGGCCATCTACAAAAAAAACTTGCAGGAATTTTAAATGCTGAATTAAATTTCTGGATGGCGTGCAAGCAACCTCCAAAAAAAAATGTTGCTGCTGCATCCGTCCTTCTGCTGCAGTAGTTGAAGTTAAAATTCAACAGCACAAGGTTTAATAAGTGAGGGTGTAAAGGTAACTTTTTGTCGATAGTACTGGATTAAGATCATCTATTCATTTTTGTAGGGTCTTATGGTGTTTGGTTTTTTAGTTTTGGGTTGGGCTTATCGAGTCTAAGATAGTTTTTGAGTGAAAAAATTGCTATCAGGTATTAAAAAAATTTGGTTCTTTTGTCAAAATTTATGAGCTTGTTAGGAAATACAAAACTGACAATGGTTGTATCTTAAATTTGTGGAAAATAATTTGAAATGAAACCTTTTTGTTTAGGTTGTTGTAGCAGGTGCAAACCCCGTTCAAATTACTAGGGGCATTGACAAGACAATAAATGCCCTTGTTTCGGAACTCAAAATTTTTTCAAAGGAGGTAAATGCTTGCCTTTTGAGTAGGTTGGTTTTCCTTTTCGCTGGTGGTTTGGTGTATCTAATTAAATTAGTTTCCTAAGGTATTTTTGGTTGCAAACTCCTTTTCATTTTTCATACAGTATTGGCCTTGTGGAATACATTTGATTGTGTGGTCTTGTTAGATCTACAACATTTGTAGTTGTTTAGTCTTATGGCCGAGGTGCACTTTTATTATGGAAATAGTTGATGCAATATTGTCATTTAATCCTTACTTTAGGGTAGCATGTTGAGAAGTTTCTTGTGAAACATTTGGTATTCAAGATGACACTTGATCTTATACATCATCATGCACTTGACTTCAAAATTCATATTCAAAGTGTGCCAGACAATTCTTGCAAAATTTCAAATATTTATGTTGTTTTAAACCATTATCTTTTTCATGTATTGGATGCTGAAAATGAGAAAAAGACTTTGGTATGAAACCAATTGGTGAATAGTTTCCAGCAAAACAACCACTTCCAAGACATGATTTAGAAGTAGAACATATGTACTTATGAAGCATATAAAGATATCCTTGATGCATTGTCAATGTTTGGCTAGGGTTATTTTTGGAGAAAATAACTCCTTATTCCTAGAATAGTGATCTTCAATACAAGTAAATGCCAGAGAAGAGAGATCATCATGTGACATAAAACTATTAACAAAAGTGAACAGGGAATGATTATTAATTATGGCATACTAAGTTGTTAGTGATTTTGACTAGTTGTCTTTAACATGTAAAAATGTTAAATTCCAAACTTACATCATCATGGTTTGGAATCATGAGCTTGACTAATTGTCCACCATGCTCATAATTTCATTGTTGTATTCATATCTATAAACAACGTTTCAAATAATAATAATAAAAGTTCTATAAGAAAAATCCAAACCTCCATGCTGCTGCTCCTTGTGAGACAAAGTCAAAATTGTATTACACAATCTGACACATAAGAATCTCCTATATCCCGATGGTATGTATCCAAATTCTTATAATAGTGTCTTCAAGACTTATGTTGACATTGCCAATGAGATATTTAAGCAATGAAATATGGAGCCTTCTTCATTGTTGTATATGTAACAATATTTTATTAATATAAAGATTGATGGTTTTGTCTTTCTGAAAATGAAATGTAAAAATAATTTATTGTGGTCAATTGAAAAGTTTTTTTTTTAAAGCTTTTCATTATGGAAGGGAGACATAGATATATGCCCTTCTAATTGAAATTCGGACCTGCCCTTCAAATTTGATCACTGTGTGGGACCTTAACAAACAATAAAACTATTCCGCCGCGTGTTATATAAAACATATAACAAAACCTTTGTCAAAACTTCAAACGAACCCTTTAGCCGTGGGTATTTCATCACGAATTGATCATTTTACCATGTACCTTATTCTAGAGGAATATTTTTCCACTTGATTAGGTACTTCATAATGGTTATATGTCAAAGAGATACATAATGTTTATCTATAACTTTTTGTGGTTCAAGAATCAACTTTCATTCTTCATCTAATTTTGGAAGTTCTATTTACATTGGCATATTTTTTCCCAAAACATTTTTTAGGCAAGATACATAAAAAACCTTATGAATGCAAGAAGAAGGAAAATATAACTTCTATACCACTTGTGAAATCCTATGAATAATTATTTAGGGCCATAACATTTTTGAGCTAATTCTTTATTCTTCTTTTTCTTGAATGAAGATTGCTTATAATGCTATAATCTAAAAAATACCCAATTACCCTCCTCAAATTATCTTTCACTTCAATGTTGTTCCCTTGTTGTTTTATCATGTTTCATGTCATTTGAAGGTTTTCCATAATAATTTTCAAAGTTTCTTTAGTATTTTCCATATGTGACTCTGTTTCCTATACTTTGGACTTATCTTGCAAAAAGTATGAGATACTAGGATTTGGATATCCATAAAGGGCCTTAAATGGGGAAATTTTAGTAGATGTGTGATAGGTAGTATCATATTACCATTCTTCCTTGACGAACCCACTTCATCCATTAAGATTTATTTTCTAAAGAGTAACATTGTAGACAACCTTAAAAACATTTGTTAACTATTTTTGTTTGACCATTTGATTGTGTTTGATATGTAGAACTCATGGCAGCTAGTGTTTCTCCACTCATATTAAATAATTATTTCCAAAAGTTTCTTGTTACTATTATTTTAGGAAAACCATGAAGACTATGAATTTCTTTCACGGACACTTCTGCCACTTGGCTTGTTGTTTATGTACTTTGAGCTCTACAAAAAAAATCTACAAAATTTGTCTATATAAATGACCACAAAAATGTAATACCTACCTTTATATTTCAGTAACCCTGTAATAAAGTCTATTGATATATCTTCTAGTCTTTGAATATGTATGTTGAATGGTTGAAGTAACCCTAGAGATTTTACTATCTCTCTTTTATTTATTATGCAAACCTGACCTTCTCTTACAAAATTTTGAATATCTTTCTTCATTCCTTCCAAAATATATTTTTTGATGCTTTGAGATGTTTTAAGGAACCCTGCGTCCTACCATCAGAGAGACATGGGACTCCCTTAATATTTTTTTATTCAAATATGCTTGCGTGCATAAAAATATTCTACATTTTCACCAAAGTATATCTCTCTTTCACTCCCAATGCTCCATAGAGTTCATCCCATCCTTTATAAATTTTAGTTTTTGTTTAGTACTATTTTCATTTTTCCATTATCGCAAGTTTCTTCTAGCCACCTAGGAATAGAAAATGTAATTGGATATAAATTTGAGGCCTCTTCTATTTTAGAAAGAGCATCACGTACTAAATTTTCCTTACCCCTTTTGCAGATTATCTCAAAATTAAAACTTTTCATTTTTTCTCCTCATTTTTGTTAATCTTCCAATGAAATCTATAGCTTCAAAAAATATTTTATGCTATCGTGGTATATCTTGACTTTAAAGTACGTCCCAATGATATACTATCCCCATTTTTTATTGCATGTAATATTGCTTCCATTTATTTTTCATACGTATATTTCACCAAATATTTTCTTTGAATTCCTTGCTTTTAAAAGCCAATGATATCCCTTATTGTGTTAATGTTACGTAAATTCCTTGTCCTAGTGCCTCACACTCTACTATGAATGTTTTACCAAAATTAGGTGCAACCGATGTTGGTGTAGAAGACATGGAATCCATTAAAAGAGAGAATGCCAAAGTAGCCTCATCATTCCATATAAATGATATTTTCTTCAAGAGATATGTGAGTGGACTTGAAATGCATGCATAATTTTTAACAAATGATCAATAATATCATGTAAGTCTAAAAAATCTTCTAAGAACCTTGATTTTCTTAGGAATAGGTCATTTTGTAATAGCTTGCATCTTTTGAGGCTCCAACTTCACTCCTTCCTTTAAAACAATATGAACCAAATACTCGAATTCTTATTTCCCAAAAGAACATTTGGATACTTTTACATAAAAATGATTGTTCTCAATAATTTATATAACTTTTCCACATGTTTAGTGTGGTATTCCCATGATTTATTATAAATATGTGTATTATCAAAGAAAACCAACACAAATTTTATAAGATGGGATCAAACAAAATTGTTCTTAAGTCGATCCCGCCGGACTTCAAACGACGATAAACTATAATTCAAACCAAATTTGCGTTCCAAAATAGCCTGCTGACGTTAGCCAATTTTGTGACGCGAAAACCAAATGAATTCCGCCCTAATCTTTTTCGGGTCAAAAGTTGAGTTGGCGTACGGAGGGAGATTTGTGACGCGAATTTCTTATCAAATTCGCCCTAATATTTTTCGGGTCCGTATTTTCACTGCGTGAGCAGCCCAAACAAAGATCCGCTCCAATCAATTTCTGCCACGTGTCCTCAATCAAAACTTGCCCTGCTCCCGGCTGCAGGTGCATTCGATGGCATTTAATGCGATGGGACATGGATGTGGCGATTTCATATCAATCACATTAAGTTTTAACGTTGTTCAATTAAGTTCCAAGGTTTTCACATTAAATCCGCATTAATTAAGTTTTAACACTGTTCAAGATCGGACCTCCACTCCTGTTAGCGATTTCGCATGCTCCAATATGATCTGGCCTTCGACTCTCATTAATGATCAGAGATTAATTATGACAGGCGTCCTTCGATTGCATTGCAGTCGGGTCGATAAAATGGCATTTTGCTATGGTTTTTCAGACGATCCAGTTGCTGGGTTACACTGCCTTCTCACTGTGACGAGAAGGAGAAGTGGCCAACTGAACTGCTGCTTAGACCTTGCTGCATATCTGCATTTCTCTCGGTCTCGTCTGTGTCTGTCTTCCTCTGTTTCTTGGAATTATTCTTCTCCGTCTCCTCTTGTGCCCACTTTTGAGACTGACCCCATGCCTCGCCTACGTCAAAGGATGCGTTTTCGCAGGGGGAGCACTAGAGGTCAACCCCTGCGCGCTCTCTCCAGCCCCTCAACCGAGTCATCTTCCAGCCAGTCCAGTGATTATTACGCAGGTCGCTATCCAAATACTAGGAGTGGGGGGGGTCAAGTTGTAGGATCTGGGCACCGTATGGATTCCCCTGCTCCTCATTTCCCCACCGCTAGTTCACCTTCTCCCACGACGTGCACTGCGCAATTTTCCTTTAATTTCTCTCTCAACTGCCCACGAATCATAGCTTCAGTCACTGTGGTTTTCTGCGAGGAGGCCCTTCAAAACAACGTTTTTTCTCTTGTGAAAAAAATAATGATTAATGTTTATCACTCTGCCTTCAAAACTAGTGATGCTGGTTTATTGATATGGTCTGATGGTCTTTTTATATTTTGGACATATCACACTCCTCACATGATTAGCGTTTTTCTCTGTTCAAGGATTTTGGGTACTTTAATTTGTATTTGGAACAATGGACGTCGGTACTCTCTTTGTTGCTTTACTATTCTACATACTGCTATTTCACTTTCTTATAGATGCCTCAGGCATATTTGGATGCTTTCTCAGATTGTCGATAATCTCCATGTGGACCGTTATTGGGTTTTATATCATGTCCCTGTATGTGACATGGGGTATTTTTCTATCATTGTCCGGGGTGGGACTTCCACTTTTCTGGATGGATATTTGGGTTCCAATCTTCAGATGTGAAAATGTAATGACTTCATGGACTGTTTTACTTCATATAATATATTCAAAACAACGTTTTTTCTCTTGTGAAAAAAATGATTAATGTTTATCACTCTGCCTTCAAAACTAGTGATGCTGGTCTATGTTGTTGGTTTATTGATATGGTCTGATGGTCTTTTTATATTTTGGACATATCACACTCCTCACATGATTAGCGTTTTTCTCTGTTCAAGGATTTTTGGGTACTTTAATTTGTATTTGGAACAATGGACGTCGGTACTCTATCTGTTGTTTTACTATTCTACATACTGCTATTTCACTTTCTTATAGATGCCTCGGGCATATTTGGATGCTTTCTCAGATTTGTCGATAATCTCCATGTGGACCGTTACTGAGTTTTATATCAAGTCCCTGTATGTGACATGGGGTATTTTTCTATCACTGTCTGGGGTGGGACTTCCACTTTTCTGGATGGATATTTGGGTTCCAATCTTCAGATGTGAAAATGTAATGACTTCATGGACTATTTTACTTCATATAATATATTCAAAACAACGTTTTCTCTCTTGTGAAAAAAAAATGATTAATGTTTATCACTCTGCCTTCAAAACTAGCGATGCTAGTCTATGTTGCTGGTTTATTGATATGGTCTGATGGTTTTTTTATATTTTGGACATATCACACTCCTCACATGATTAGCGTTTTTCTCTGTTCAAGGATTTTGGGTACTTTAATTTGTATTTGGAACAATGAACGTCGGTACTCTATCTGTTGCTTTACTATTCTACATACTGCTATTTCACTTTCTTATATATGCCTCGGGCATATTTGGATGCTTTCTCAGATTGTCGATAATCTCCATGTGGACCGTTACTGGGTTTTATATCAAGTCCTTGTATGTGACATGGGGTATTTTTCTATCACTGTCTGGGGTGGGACTTCCACATTTCTGGATGGATATTTGGGTTCCAATCTTCAGATGTGAAAATGTAATGACTTCATGGACTGTTTTACTTCATATATTATATTCAAAACAACGTTTTTTCTCTTGTGAAAAAAAAATGATTAATGTTTATCACTCTGCCTTCAAAACTAGCGATGCTGGTCTATGTTGCTGGTTTATTGATATGGTCTGATGGTCTTTTTATATTTTGGACATATCACACTCCTCACATGATTAGAGTTTTTCTCTGTTGTAGGATTTTGGGTACTTTAATTTGTATTTGGAACAATGGACGTCGGTACTCTATCTATTGCTTTACTATTCTACATACTGCTATTTCACTTTCTTATAGATACCTCGGGCATATTTGGATGCTTTCTCAGATTTGTCGATAATCTCCATGTGGACCGTTACTGGGTTTTATATCAAGTCCCTGTATGTGACATGGGGTATTTTTCTATCACTGTCTGGGGTGGGACTTCCACTTTTCTGGATGGATATTTGGGTTCCAATCTTCAGATGTGAAAATGTAATGACTTCATGGACTGTTTTACTTCATATAATATATTCGAAACAATGTTTTTTCTCTTGTGAAAAAAAAATGATTAATGTTTATCACTCTGCCTTCAAAACTAGCGATGCTGGTCTATGTTGCTGGTTTATTGATATGGTCTCATGGTCTTTTTATATTTTGGACATATCACACTCCTCACATGATTAGCGTTTTTCTCTGTTCAAGGATTTTAGGTACTTTAATTTGTATTTGGAACAATGGACGTCGGTACTCTATCTGTTGCTTTACTATTCTACATACTGCTATTTCACTTTCTTATAGATGCCTCGGGCATATTTGGATGCTTTCTCAGATTGTCGATAATCTCCATGTGGACCGTTACTGGGTTTTATATCAAGTCGTTGTATGTGACATGGGGTGTTTTTCTATCATTGTCTGGGGTGGGACTTCCACTTTTCTGGATGGATATTTGGGTTCCAATCTTCAGATGTGAAAATGCAATGACTTCATGGACTGTTTTACTTCATATAATATATTCAAAACAACGTTTTTTCTCTTGTGAAAAAAAATTGATTGTTTATAGTCGAAGCGCTGCGGGGTGGTTTATTATATTATTATTTCATGGTCATTGGAATGCCCACAATTCATAACAAATATTGGAGAATTACTGTCCTGTTTTAAAGTTTCATTTTTTTTTTTAAAATTGAACCCGTCGTGGGTATACCAACACCTTGTAAGCGTCGGAATTGTGACAACTTAAAAATGTCGGAAGAGCGACAATATAAAAATGTCGGACAAGCGACGTCTAAAATGTCGGACCACATTTCATCAGAATTGCGATAGTTTACAAACGTCAGAAGAGCGACGTTCAAAACGTTGGACCACATTTCATCGGAATTGCGACAGTTTACAAACGTCGGAAGAATGACGTCCAAAAAATCGGACCACATTACGTCGGAATTGCGAGAGCTTACAAACGTCGGAAGAGCGACATTCAAAACGTCGGACCACATTTCATCGGAAGTGTGAAAATTTACAAACGTCGGAAGCGTGACGGTTTGGGTAACGTCAGAAGAGCGATGCTTGTTTGGAAGCGACGGAAAATGTGTCGGTAGTGCGACACTTTTTAGGTGCGTCGGAAATGCGACGGTATGGAAAACCATGTTTTTTCCGTCCTCGAACTGTCGCTCTTGCGACGACTATGTGTCGAAATAGCGACGAATTGGCTGTCAAAAATTCCGCCAAATTTTCTAATGCAGGATTGATGTCTTCATAGGGACTTTAAAGGATAACATCCAACATGAATTTCGTGTTTGGGAACTTGATTCATTGGAGAAGGCATTCAGGTTGGCAAGAAAAATTGAATGTAAAATTATGGTGACAAGGAAGCCTACCACTCACATCTATAAATATGGAAGTGTTGCTACTCCTAGACTTCCACAACCTACAAGGCTAAAACCACAACAATTGGAAGAAAAGAGAGAAAAAGGGCTTTGCTACAGTTGTGATAGAAAATATGCTAAAAGTCATAAGTGTACTCAGAAGAAATTATTTTACATAGATTGTGAAGAGGAGGAAGAAAATGAATAAGAAAATTCAAAAGAAGAGGATATACACCAGGAACCAACCCTAGAAGAAGAAGAAATGAGTCTGACCATATTGTGTAATGCAGTGGCAGGAATTACTACTTCTCAAACTCTCAAGATTGAAGGACATATCAATAAGAAAAAAGGTAATAGTGTTGATTGATTCCGGTAGTACACATGAATAAACTTGTAAGGTAGCCAAGGAATTGAATTGTTTCCTATACCCAACACTAGAATGTCAAGTGATGGTTGCAAATGGAGGAACTATAAATTTCTATGGAAAATTCCATAATATCAAGATAGCCATGGGGGAATATGTATTTAATAGTCCAATTCTTTCTATTCTAATGGGAGGTGCTAATGTTGTACTAGGAGTACAATAGTTATAAGATTTGGGGACGATAGCTTTTAATTTTCAAGAAATTTTCTTGAATTTTTTTTCGGAAGGAAAGGAAATCGAATTACAGGGTATCACAGGGAAGCCAGGAAAGATAATAAGCGCTAATGTCATGACAAAGCTTCTGAAGAAAGAACAACGAGGCATAATTGCAAAATTATGCTCACTAGAAGTTCCAATATCAAAATCATCTATTTCTCCACATCTCCAAAAAGTCTTGGATAGTCATTCCAAGGTGTTTGAAATTCCCAAAGGACTCCCACCTATTCGTGATCATGATCATGCTATTCATTTGATTCCAGGAAGTGTTCCTCCAAACATCAGGCCTTGCAGATATCCTTATGTCGAAAAGAGCGAAATTGAACGTATGATTGCAGAAATGTTAGAGGTTGGTATAATTCAACCTAGTAAAAGTTCTTTCTCTGCTCCAGTAGTATTGGTGCACAAGAAGGATGGATCATGGTGCATGTGTCCGGATTCTGGGGAACTCAATAAGCTCACTATTAAAGATAAATTTCCCATTCCCGTGATTGATGAATTACATGGAGAAATTTATTTTACCAATTGGATCTTCATTCAAGGTATCACAAAATTAGAATGAAGATTGAAGATATTCCGAAAAAATCATTTCGAAATCATGAGGGCCATTATAAATTTGTGGTCATGCCTTTTGGCCTTATCAATGCACCTTCTACATTTCAAGGGTTGATGAATTCCATTTTCAAAACCTTCCTTAGAAAATTTGTGCTAGTATTTTTTGATGACATACTAATCTACAACAGGTCTTGGAAGGATCATGTTCAACATGTTGACAGGGTGCTCAAACTATTAGAGGAGAAAAAATTATATGCAAAAACATCCAAATGTTTCTTTGGAGTACAAGAGGTGGAATATCTGGGTCATATCGTATCTCACGAGGGTGTTAAGGTAGACACTAACAAAATTAAAGCCATTAAGAAATGTAAAGTCCCCACAACCATAAAGAAGTTGTGCGGATTTCTCGAGTTAACAGGGTATTATCGCATGTTTGTTAAGAATTATGGGAGAATAGTAACACCTCTAACAAAATTATTGAAGAAAGATGAATTTTCATAGACTCCTGAAGCAACTAAGGCCTTTGAACATATTAAAGATGCAATGTGCCTAGCACCAGTCTTAGCTACGCCAGACTTCACAAAAACCTTTATTGTGAATGTGATGCCTCAGAAAATGGAATTGGTGTTGTTTTAATGCAAGAAGGAAGACCCATTGCTTTTGAAAGTCGTCCAATCAAAGGAAAGTATTTAAAAAAATGCTATTTATGAGAAGGAAATGTTGGCAATACTACATGCACTGAAGAAATGGCGACCTTACCTAATGGGAAGGCACTTCAAGGTAAAAAATGATCATGATAGTCTTAAACATTTTTTGGAACAAGGACTATCTTCAGAAGAGCAGAAAAAATGGGTCACAAAGATGTTGGGTTATGACTTCAAAATCATCTACAAAAAAGGGAAGCTAAATGTTGTTGCAGATGCACTCTCAAGAAAGGATGAAGAGGTGGAAGCATTTCTTTATGCCATTTCTATTATCCAACCAGATTGGATAACCAAAGCAAGGGATGAATGGAATAAGGACGAAGAAGTGTGGACACTCATTCAAAACTTGTAGCAATATCCTAGTACATATGATACATTTAGTTGGAAAAATGATTCCTTATGGTACAAATATCGCTTATATATTTGCAAGAATTGCCAACTAAAACAAAATATTCTTTTGGAATTGCACACTTCTACTTAGGATTTCTAAAAACTTACTGCAGGGTGAAGAAAGAATTTTTTTGGGATGGCCTTAAATCTGATATTCAAAATTTTGTGGTGGAATGTTTGGTTTGCTAGCAAATTAATAAAGTTGAGGCAATTAAGACCCCGAGTCTTCTACAACCTTTATCCATTACAAGTCAATGTTGGGAGGATATTTCAATGGATTTTATCACAGGTTTACCTAAGTCTGAAGGAAAGAGTGTCATCATGGTGGTAGTTGATAGACTTACCAAATATGCACACTTTTGTGCATTATCTCATCCATTTAAAGCAATTATAGTTGCAACTACATTTATGGAAACAATTCAAAAGCTACATGGAAACTCGAAGATTATTCTAAGTGATAGAGATCCCATTTTTACAAGAAATTTCTGGACGAAATTATTTTCTTGTTTGGGTACTCAACTAGCTCATAGCTCATCTGATCATCCTCAATTCGATGGTCAAACTAAGATAGTGAATAAATGTTTGGAAGGATATATTCATTTTTTTGTATCTGATAAGCAAGGACAAAGGGTCAGGCGGTTACCTCTCACTGAATGGTGGTATAACACTTCCTTCCATACTACAGCAAAAATGACCCCATTTATGGCACTTTATGGATATCATCCATCGTCCATCACATCTTCTTTAAGGGAAAATTCTAGGGTTCAAGCAGTGGAAGATCACCTCGAGCATCAACAAGAAGTTCTCCAACTCTTAAAGGATAACCTGAATTTGGCACAAAATCGAATGAAAGAACAGGCAGATCAACATTGCAACGAGAGAAGTTTTGATGTAGGATACTGGGTATTTTTACGGCTACAACCATACAAACAAATTTCCCTCAAGAAAGCTAAGAAGGATAATAAATTGTCCCCAAATTACTATGGTCCTTACAAGGTATTGCAAAATATTGGTACTATGGCATACAAATTGGAGCTTCCTGCTTCTTCGTGAGTGCATCCAGTTTTCCATGTTTCATGATTAAAGAAGGTTATAGGGGACAAAATTCTAGTTCAAACAATATTTCTAGAACTTGATGATGAAGGGAAAACCATATTGGAACCTAAAGCAGTAACAGAAACAAGAACTCGATAGCTACGAAATCGATCAATTTCAGAGTATCTCATCAAATAGAAGAAATTACCCACTGAATATTCTACATGGGAGGATGAGAATTTTATACAGGAGCACTCGGAGCTACTCAAGCATTGAGGACAACACTTTTTTGAAGGAGAGGAGCATGTTAGGTCCCTATATTACTAGTATAGTCCCTTATTGTTGTTAGTGTAACCCCCTTATTGTTATTGTTGTACCCCTATAACCTCCATATTGTTATTATTTTTCCCTTACATTATTATTGTTAGGTCAGCTAGGATTACATTGTGGCCCCATGGACTCCTATATATAGTAAGGATTTTTTTTCATTTGTATCATCCAAGAATTGTTCATTTATGTAATGCATTGGAGGTTTCCCCCTCAAAGTGGCTGATTTCTAAGGTGTTGATATCTCTTTTCTTCTATTTTTGGATTTGGTTTCACTGATGACACCATGCATGCGATGAGAGTGAAATACAACTTGAACTGTGAAGCCATTGATTCATCTGGTGCTCCTCCTAAGACCTTCTTGTTGGTATTATTTTGTGGAAAATTTGTGGCATAATGACCATGCTCATAACAGTTGAATTTTTTTACGTTTGACAAGTCTCACTTCTTACCTGCATTTCCCAACTCTGATTTGGAATGGGACGCCTTCCCTTTTCCTTTCTTCATCTTTCCAGCCAAGGCATGTTTCTCCTCATCATCAGTCTTTTCTTAGGATCCATCTCTGGTGCTCCACTTAATTTCTTCTTGTACCAAATCAGACCATAGTCGCTCCCAATATGGTAGCTTCTCCTTCCCATTCACAAAGTCTTGGTAGCTATGCCAACTCTTGGGAAGGCCTAGAAGAGCTAGGCTCACCAAATCATCTAAGGCAACAGTTATCCCAACACTTCCAAGCTCATATCGACACTAAGTGAACTTTTTCAAGTATTTTTGGATCATATCGCCCTTCTCCATTTTTATATTCCTGAGCTTGTCTTTTAACGCCAGCTTCTTGTGGTCATTTTTATTCTAATACATATCTTTCAAAGCCTTACACATAACATATGGAATCACCTTCCCTTGGAGACTTGATACAATACCATCTTGAACTCCCTCTAACAATATCCTTCTCACCTTTGCTACATTATTCTTTCGTGCATCAAGAAGTTGATAATTTGCTGGTGCGGACTAAAGGATATCAGTATCTATGAAAGCCTTCAGTGTTTTTTCCTCAAGAATTTCCTCTATATTTTCCTTCTATGCTATGTAATTCAAATTTCCATCATGATCATATTCGAGTCTCAAGCCATTGAAAGAAATCTTGGTCTGTTGTTGGATCTCGAAGAATAAATCTGAAAATTAGAACATGTTCAATAGAAAACTATGTTCTTCTCTTATATTGTAATTCTTGGTGCTTTGATACCATGTAGAAAATCTAACAACTGGTTTCACATTGATATTGTAATGTACTAAAACAAAATAATGAATCCTTCTACAATTTGCAGAAACAAAACACGATCGCACAATCACATAACAAGTAAGAGAAAGAAATAATCACACAACACAAGATGTATCTAGGGAAATCACACTGCCTAAAACCCCACTATCTGCATATTCTATAAAGTCAGGGCCATGAAGCAGTACAATTATTTTCTCTCACCGAGAAATTCCCACACTCTATCAATTGTCTCACTCTAATATAGGAAAAACCAATCAATTACTTAATCACTTCTCAGCCTCTGCTCAACCTACCTTTATCATGCATTCTTGGAGGAATTTTTTCTCTATTAAATAGGAAATTCCCAAGAATTGATTGTGAAATGCATCATAGGCTTCCTTTTGACTCTAACTGAACTGTACAATTTTCTAATTATAAAACTGATAATTATCATCCCTTTAACTTAAGTATCAATTGGGCCTTCCTTAAAACTGACATGAAACAACTATTTATAGCAAATAATCAGTTAACTGTTTGATCCCTACTTGTGAATTAAATCATATTTAGTTCACTGGACCTCTCACTAGCTCATCACTCAGTTAGAACTAGTTAAACTAATATTAACTCAATTAATTGAGTTAACTAATTACAACTCACAAATAACTATAACTGGTCCCCCCTAAATCATGGAGCAACTCCACATGCATCCTATCAGACCCTCAACTCAAATTTCCTAAGCTAACTCAGTCTTTCTGACTTAGTTAACTAATGCAAGCTGTCATGAGATGAAATTACAATTTCTCTTCCAATTTAATTAAAGTAAAATTTAATCAGAAGCCCCCTTTGGGTGCCAATAAAACATAAAGGTCACCATCACGCTATGCACAAACATACACTTAGTTTGTATTTAGAATATTTACTTCCTCACAAAAAAATAATTCAATCGCCTTTTGTGAATAGGAACTTGATACGTGTGACTATTTTTCTACTTCGAAAAAATCACAGATCCTTTTTGAGTTTTTTTATCATTGTTGAAGCTTTGTTTTTTTTACACTATTGTGGGATAAAGCGTTGCATTCATTCTGTCTTTTTTGGTATGTGCATCGCCATTTTTTTTTAGCTTTACTTATCGACCAAATCACAATTTTGTCCCGATAGGAGGCCTGCGGCCTATCTTACTCATGTTAACTGAGGCATATATAAGTTTTGATTGGACTAAGTAGTCCGTCAAATGAACTTGGCCACTCTATTTTTGCAAAACTTAGAGTTCATGATACCAAGATTCAAATCATATACCTTTACGCTAAATGCTCACGATAACCCTCGTAGTAGTACTCGATTATAGGTAGACCGCGGAGAGGATTTGTACTTAATCGTATCATTGCACAATGAAATTGTATTGCATTTAGTCATTATTGATTCTGAGTTTCCTCCACCCACCATCGATCCTCGTACAAAGAGAAAGTGGGACAACAGGTACGCAAACAGGGAAAATATAATATATTTGCTTTCCAAAACTATTTTAACATAAATTTTTCTCCTCCCCTCCATTATATAATAATAATAATAATAATTTACAAATAACAACCATAATTATTTTTAGGTGGATCCTAATAATAAAACTAAAAATTAATTGATATTTATTTTGAAGTTAATGGTTAATGAGACATAATGTTTTCAAGATCACTCAAGGTTTAATTTGAAGTTAAGAGTTAATGAGACATCATGTTTTCTGATAGAACTAAAATCCAATGTGAAAACAAAATATTTATGATTACTTTCTAGAGGGAAAAACAAAATCAATTGTATTGAAAATCATGTATAGCAATCCATGCTTATGTGATTTACATTGCAACATCATGATATTTGTGAGACATCTTTCCCTCTTGTTGAAAGCGTCAGATACCACCAAAATACAGGGGAACTACCTGATATAAGGTCCCAACTAGACCTCACATTGTTTGGTGTATGATTCCCATCCAGAATACATCCAGGCTATTGTTTACTTAAAGATATTCATTGGTTGTAGTTTTTAGCACAAGAGATAAGTGTAATGGTCCTTTTGAATGAGAAATCTAGTATGCCTTGTGGATTTTCAATTGTCGATGTATCAAGGTTCTCCTAGTGTAGAGGGGAAAATAAAGTGAGCCTATAAGAGAGAAGTAATAGTACTACCATGATGGCTACACACACATAATGAGAAAGACTCATCTAACATCAAGCGAAATAGTTTTGAAGGATGTGATGATCATTATAGCATAACAACACATTTCCAACAAGAAGCACTAAAATAACTGAAATAGTTCAACTGATCCAGTGATTAATGAAAGGCAACATGAAACAGAAACATTCAATAAATATTCTTAGAACATTCACAATTCATGTGTGAAAATGTGTTTTCCTAGAAGGCTTAAATATTAAGTAAAAGTATCAAGATACATAAATAAAACGAACACCACTAGCTCCAATAGTGGAGTGTTAGAGCCATTACTTTCTCACCAAAAGTACTAATTTTGTCTATATTATGTCTTGTGGGAGAAGCCAAGGTTAATTATTTTTACATGAGAAATTAGGATCTATTTATAACTTGAGGAATGACCTTTTACATCCTCATGACTCTTGACTTTCTAACGTCTAGTTACCTTTGGAATTCTACAACCTTTAGAGTTCCAAATGACCTTTGGAATTACATATGACTTTTGGTATTACATGTCTTTTGGAATTCCATGACTTTTTAGTTGATACTTGACTCTTGGTCTTCTACTTACTTGTCTTTAAAATGATTACTATTAGTGTCAATATGTCAGTGATCAAACATACTCTTTCAGTTAATTTTCTAGTAGTCATAGGTCAAAATTTTTGGTCTTTTCAAACAAGTTTTCAAAATAATTTTTTGTCACTGAATGAGTCTAGGTTAGAAACGATCCTCCCTTCATCCCATCCCTTGCTATCATTGATCAGAATCTGGATTAGGGGAAAAAATTTACCCAAAATTCAAAGTGCTCATAATTGCACCAACCTAGAACAAAAGTGACCGTCCCATCACCAGGAATCCAACGCAACTCATTTCGTTGAAAACCAAGTTCGGGTGAAGAAGTTATAGTCTGTTGATCGTAGTTCATAATAGGTAATTTTTTTAAAAAAAATTGTAGAATGAGTACAAGATGATGACATGGCAACCCAGTAAGCATGCAAGGAATATTCTTCAGTTTTTTCCCAACGAGACCGTGACAAATTTCACTGTAGGGTTTGCTAGTTTGGGTTTGAGAAGGTGAAATTTCCTAATGTCATCCTAAGGTAGAATTTGAAATTTTTTTATGAAGGAGGACAATTCAACCAGGGATCACCACGTGTCCCCCTAGTGGACCCCCTCTCCAAGGTTAAGTTCAAATTTCATTTGATGGGCTAAGGTTCGGATTTAATTTCATATAGTGGCATGTTAATTTTATTTTTTTCCCTCTTCTCACTCATTTCTTGTTGCACGAACAGTGTTCTTACCTCTGGGTGAGGTACGAATATGATTGTGTGATCTTTCAATATGTAGGGCCTAAAGTACTTAACTTCCTTGTACACTTCATACGCTTGTTTAAATATGGAAGGATAGTTCAACTCGGGCCCTTGTAGACTAGTTCTCATAAAGGAAATAGGTCATTCATTTCCTTCATTGTCTTTCTGAGTCAACATGGCATTGATTGACGAATCTAAAGAAAATGTGTAGAGTGGATAATATTTGCCATAATTTGTACTAGAAATTGTGGGTGCATCGACAATAGTCTACTTGATCTGAATGAAATTTTCCTTTTTCCATTTGTCCCATTTGTATATTTCATCTTTCTTGATCATATCTTCTATGGTCTTGACTATTTGGGCATAATCAGAGATGAATTTTCTCAGGAAATTAATTTATCCTAGGAAATACTACATGGCTTTCTTATTTCCCAGGAAAGGGATCTGCGTCATAGCTTTGACCCTCTCAGGATCAATCTTGATTCCAAATTTTTCTACACCGAAGACATTCTTCTTGGGATTAAGGTAAATCCCATACTTTTGGTTCAACTCTAATATTTGTTTCAGATGATATACGTGATTGGATATTTTCTTTGAGAACACTGTAACATCATCCAAATAAACAACAAAAATTTGACCTATCAGGCCACGAAAGGTGATGTTCATTTCTCTTTGGAAATTCGCACCTATATTTATAAGTCCAAATGGCATCCTCTTTAAAGTGAATTTTCCTTATTTGGTTCGGAAGGTTGTTTTCAGTCAGTTGGGTTATGCCACTAGCACTTAATTATAACCTAAGAACCCATCTAGTAGTGAAAAAAATTATGACCTAGATACTATCTGGAGTATCTGCTCCATGGATGGCATTAGATACTTGTCCTTATCATAATCTCAATTAAGGTTGCGAAGATCTACACATAATCTTATCTCTATGGACTTCTTTCTGACTGGGACCAGATTGGAAACCCATGAAAAATATCTAACTTTAAAGATGATATGAGTGTCCAACAACTTCTCAACTCCTTATGTATGAGGGGTTCTAGTTTCGGGTGAAATTTGTGTAATTTATACTGCAACGGTTTCACCCATTCTTTTACTGGGTTTACGTGCTAGATAATACAAGTATCATAAGTCTTTAAATCGTCATATTTCCATGCAAAAACAACATCATGGTATATCTTGAATAAGTGCATAAATTCATGCCATTCTTGTGGAGAACAACAAGAACCGAGGTTCATTTACTTTTTTATCTTCAAGAGTTCCCAAATTGACTTGTTCAGATGCTAACTTTGAACTTTGTGTCTTAGTGTTGGTTGGGCCTTTGTATCAATTATGCAGGTCATACAATTTCTCCAGGGATACCACACCTTTAAGCATGGTGTTTCCTTTCACTACACTAGATGCCTCTTATAAAGCATGATCGTGCTCATCCATGTCTATGGAAGCATCTTTGAATAGGCCAAAATTAGAGATAAAGTGTAGTATACGTTGGTCATCATTGAAAATGTGTAAGTTAGTGAAATTATCTGGCACAGATGGTTTATATATAATTTAAATAGAAAAAACATTTTTTGATGGCAACATTCTCGTTGTTGCATTTTCTAATGCATATGTTTCATCATTTCTAACTATAGGAACAGAAACAATATTGAAAGCTTTCAAATTATTAATCTAGTACCATACATCCTTTTGGTAGATTTTAATATGTAGTAAAACATAGTGTATAGTATCTCGTACCTAACACCACCTATAAGTCATTGATTACCTTCGACATTTCTACCTTCGAGTTAATATATTTATTTAACTAGAGAATGAGCACTTCATATTCAGTAGTATTCTTAGTGCACTTGAACTCCAGATGACATGAAAGGATATGCTTCTTATTGCATGGGTCTGTAAGAACACAACTTGCTC